>BHFT01031990.1:0-25651 GCA_004320025.1 Laticauda laticaudata
CACTTAAACAGAACTAACAGACGTGAGGATATCGAAGAAGCTAAACAGACAAATGTAAGTACCCGCGAGAGCTTAAAAGAACACACAACACAAACACAACACACACATATATATATATATAATAGTATATATATTATTTATTTATTTATTTTCTAAGTTTCAATACCTTTCTAGTAATCATATTTACACTTTTGTCTGTCCATAACTCATCACTTTTCACCAATACTCAGACAAAGGCGTGCAGATATGTAGTCCCTATTTATTACTGCTGTTTCTAAGAACCAAACGGGAAGAATTCATTTTAATCGGCTCATGAGGAACTCATTACATTTCCAAATTTAGTGCTTCCGCTACTCATGTCTTTTCTCCCTCTCTCTTAATAAAAATATGAGTCCTGACCTCTCTCCCTACAGTATCTCCAAAGAAATGCTGGAAACAAGTACAGCCTTGTTCTGCTTTGCATCCAAATCTTTAAAAGTTAATAGAAATAAAGACAAGGAGAAAACTAACTCTGGCTCATAAAGGAGAAGGAAAGAAAATATAAGTAAAGAAAGAATACCCACTGGGTTTAGAGACAAAGAGAATGGATATGAAAAGAGGGTGGGTGTTCTAACCCAAACCTTGCTCCAAGTAAACAAACACCAAACAGAGATAAAAGCAAAACATTTTAATGCTTCTCTGCAAATTCCATTAATTCATGGTTAAAAGGCTATTAAACTAGCTGTCTCTGATAAGAACGAGCCTTGCCAAGGTTGTGCAAGGCTGCCAAAAGCACTAGATTAAGTTGCCAAGAAATATTCCAAACAAAAAGTCTTCAAACACAAATCAAGATTGTCTGAACTTCCACAAGACTTGAAGTACAAGAACTTCTTTGCCTCCTGCAAAGAATACCAGTCTCTCAGGCTGGCTTTTATCTCTTAATGGAGGGGCCATTACCTTGCAGCCTCACTTCCGAGTCACCTGTGCTGCTGCAACTGCTTTCCTATGAGCAGCCCTGCGTGCACACGCACTGGGCCCAGGGTCCTCAGGGTCCTCTGCATCACTGTTGTCTGCCTCCACAATCTCCGAAGGCATCACTCCACACCCTGATGGTCCTGGCCCCATCCCTACATCACACATAGGCCCCTCATCTGAGTCCTCGCTCTCCAAGACCTCAGCCATCCGCACCTGCTGCCGGGGAACCACAACAGTGGGGAAGAATTAGAACAGGGGTCTTCAAACTTGACAACTTTAAGACTTGTGGACTTCAACTCCCAGAGTTCCTCCTCCAGTCCTGTTAGCTCAGGAATTCTGGGAGTTGAGGTCCACAAGTCTTAAACTTGCCAAGTTCGAAGACCCTTGAATTCGAAGCTTCATCACCAAGTAAGGCCTGTGAAAACTCTGTTCTACCTGATTCAGTGACTTGGTTCACACAATGCACTATTTCATAATTACATTTGTTTTGATTTTAGCATGTTCTATGAACATGAGCATTTAGGTTTTTAAACCATAGCTTACGATGAAACTTGGCTAACTCATCATTTTCTTCTTTTAATGACCCCATAATCCCTTGCAGGGTGGAGTCTGAGTCACTGAATGGAGCTGAGCATTAACTGGCCGGATGCCCTTCCTGTCGCCAATGCAGAGCTTTGTTCAGCAGATATCATCCCATTGTGCCCAGAGAGAGAAATATCTGCCTCTATCCAGGATTGAACTCCTGATTGTGAGGTGAGAGCTCCTCCTCTATCTAGGTCACTCCACTACTCATGAAACTTGACTAACTGATAGAACCAAAAAGCTAATTTAATAAACCAAGACTTTGTCCCAATGTGAGATCTCACCTTGCATTAGGTAACTTCACATGGTCCTGTTTAAATCACTCTTTTTATTATAAGGATAGGAATTATATTAGAATTGCTATTTTTAGAATAAATAGCCTTTGCTCAACGGTGCTGCACATGCTGAGGTGCAAAAAAAAATATCCGAATTCATTCTCCAAATGGGGCTGATTAAGATTCCTTTTGGTCTGAAAATCAACAGATGTGTTGCCAATCAGTAAATACTAAATTACATGGCACGTGATTGGATTCAATGGAAAAGATTGGGCTGAATCATGTTATGTTTAACTTGATTGTAGAAAAAGCAACAGCCAACTGGGTTCATGCTGAACAAATGATATTATGGCTTACTGTAAAGTGTGAATCCAGTCACAATGCCCCATGTTGAAAACTACCTGTTCATAGGCTGAGTTTACAGATAATCCTCAATTTACAACCACAACTGGGACTGGAAACTCTGTTGCTAAGCAAAGCAGTCATTCAGTGAGTTATTTTGCCATGATTGTTAAACAAACCTCTGTGGATATTAAGTGCTAACAACTGTTAAGCAAATCCACTTCCCCCATTAACTTAGCTTGTTGGAAGCCAGCTGGGAAGGTCGCAAATGCAATCACTTGATGCCAGGAAGCTGCAACCACTGTAAATTCATGCTGACTGCCAAGCACTCAAATTCTGATCACATGAGCTGGAGGATGCTACAACAGTGTTAGGATGGAAGCCACTTTTTTCAGTGTCATTATAATTTTGAATGGTTGCTAAATCAATTGTTATAAGTTGAGGACTATCAGTAAATGCACACACACGTGTGGTTACAATCACACAGGTTGATCTATGAGGGGAGAGAATCAGATGTTGATATGGCCATGAAATCAAAGTCTTACACTTTTTTTTTAACCGCCATCTTCATTTTCTGTCCCACTACCCAAAGATGACTTTGGTTAAAAAAAAAAATAATAAAAATAAAATCCTTTGCTCTTGGACATTCGCACATGTGCTCGAGACACATGAAAAAGTGGAGGAGGGTGAAAATGAAAGACAGTGCAAAAGAAAAGACTATTTCAATTTCACCTGCCTTGCCACATACCTGCTCCAGTACTTCCAAGCACTAAGAAAACCAGAATACCTAAAATGTGAAGAACTTTTGGTGCAGAATCAGACAAGCCATTGAAATGCAGATACTGTCTGTCCATGCTGCATTATTTTCAACTGAATATGCATCTCCTTTTAAATTTAGATTTTAGAATCCAAGACTAGTGCAAAGGAATGCAGCTATCTAATTTCTAGCCTTATGTCCCCAATTCTGGCCACCAAGAGATACCTTCAACAATGTGCAATTGCCTCTGGTTATATCCATCAAAATATTTCACAAGGCCAAATCAAGATCTATCAGATGATTCCTACAATATGCTAAACTGGTATAGTGTTAAGTTAGTTAGCTTTTTTATGGTTTAGAATATTATGCAAGGGCTTTAGCAAGTGACAGGACATAGCAAACCTTAGTTGGTTTCGAAAGCTAAGCAGGGTTGGTTTTGATCAATATTTGAATGGGGAATCATCTTGAACACTAAGGCTTTTGTAGCATTTGAAGACAACTTTACTATTTTGGATCAAAACATTGTTTGGTTTCATTTATTTCATTTGGGTGCATAAGCGCACTGTTAGGAATTGCTAGTCACCTCACAGTTGGAAATATATAAATCAGGATAGACATTTAATACAGTCTCTTTAAGGAAATGCTAAAATTGTAATTGGGTGTGGTTCCTCAAACGGCCATAAGATGGAGCCAGAAACCTGGGTTGTTAGTTCTGTTGTTGCTAGTTGCTATATGTTCTGATGATCGATGATCTTGGTTCTTGCATTTTTCCCTATTGGCTGTTCCTGATCGTCGTTCTTCTTGGATTGCTGTAAGTCTGTTACTGAACTGTGTATGATACTGGACTTTGTTATTTGGATTATCCCTGGACTGAAAACTGACTGCTTCAACCGTGCATGACTTGGACTGCTTGTTGGACTTTGCTTAACCGTTTACTGGAAGTAAAACCTACATTTTACTATTCAGTGTATCTGTGTGCTGGTCGTGTGTTAAACATCACTCTCACTACGTCTCCCTATGTGCACTCATTCTCCTAACGGGGAATTACCTCAACATGCACACTTGTGTCTACTGTCCCTGTCCTATTGTCCCCATTTATTTGTACCTATTTCCTGTATTCATACTCATATTTACTCTTATATTTATTATCTTGTAAGTGATTGGCAAATTAATTAAATAAATAAAATAAATAAACAAAAAATAAATGATATGGTGTTTTGTAGAAACCCAGTAAATCACTAATTGATGTAAGTATGCTGAATTAACACAGCTATTGGGACCCTCCTTATGTGGTGTTGAGCAAGCAAGTTGGGTGGGAAACCTGAAAACAGCACATAGGCCAATGAAGATATGTAACTCTTGATTCTCCAACATGGAAGAGTATCAGCGCCTTTTGAATTTGCTTGACTATCTGGTACAGATCTATCTCAGAAGGTTTTCAGATGTCATTTCTACTTTAAACAAAAATGTCAAATTAACAACAAAGGTTCTAATTCTCACGACAGTTGCAGGGTCTTTTTTGAAAGCTGATTAGAATCTGGTTCTAATTTTCAAGCCTACCTATTGAATAAGGGATCTTCTAGGAGTTCTTGTAAAGCATAAAAACACAAGAGCAGCCCTAAATCAGGCCAGCATCTCATCTACTGTAATATTCTGTGCCATGAAATGCTCATAGCATGGACAAGGAAAGTGATAGCATGCCTTACATAAGGAAAGCTGTCTGTGATTCATGAAATAGTAAACAGTCATCAATCCTAGTTGCTAATAATTCCCAAAATGAATTGGCTTACATAATATTACCTCATCAGTTGGGCTTTCAGAAACTGGGATCATGGTGTCATGACTGAGTAACATTTCTAAATGGGTTTCCTAATATATAGGAATAACCTGTCCATAGTTAACATCCCCCTAACTTAATTTTCTTTCTTCCTTAAGATCTAGGCCAAGAACCTTACTGGATAAGACCAAGATCAGAAAGCAGGACAAGAAGCAATGGATGGAAACTAATCAAGGAGAGAACCAACCTGGAAACAAGGCGAAATATCCTGGCAATGAGAACAATTAGCCAGCGGAACGGCTTGCCTGCAGAAATTGTGGGTGCTCCAGCAGTGGAGTTTTTAAAGAAGAAACTGGACAACCATTTGTTTAAAATGGTATAGGGTCTCCTCCTTGAACAGGGGGTTGGATTAGAAGACCCCCAAGATCCCTTCCAACTTGGTTTTTTGCTAAGATGGACTACCACCTCTTCCATCTCACTTTAATGCATATGCCTCAGAAGGAAAAATGTTACGCAAGACATGAAAGTGATAATGAATAGGTATTCATTATCAACACCCAATGTTTTGAGGGAGAGAGATTGCCTTAATGCAGGAATATACTTGACTCATATGGTGGAAGATCCTGCTAATTTGAATCAAATTAGCATCATATTCAATACTGGGTATCCAATTACCTCTGTGCAAATTGTTTTGCTGGTTGTTTCCAAACATGGAAGCTCCGTTTCACGAGTGCAATTAACACAGGCCTCTCTCTACTTCATAAGTATCTAAACCAGTTTTAAGGCTGTCTAAGCAAATTATCATCACCGTAGCTTATGGCAACGTAAAAGGAAGCAGAGCAGGCCAGTGTCAAGCTATTCAATCTTTTCAATTGTCAATCACTGGTTTACCAGGACATCCAAGCCCAATGTTATCCAGCAGGATCCTTTGGCCCGGCCTTATGTGTCCATGCAATGCCTTGCATAGTGTGCTCAAGTTGCAAATGCTTTCATGTTGAATCAAATGCTCCCCCAGTTATTGAATATTTAAAATGGTCTGTCTGGCTACACACACATACATACACTCCACACACATACACCACCCTTTTGCTCTTGCTAATGGGGAATTGTAACCATGGGCAGTAGAACGTTTAGGAAGATTTGTTAAGCTAGCGGGAATAGCTGAGCGCAGCCTGGTCAGAGTAAGTTGCTCTCCTTCTGATGAAAAAAACATAGTGATGATGCACACACCCCCACCCTGTCTTGAGCTGAAAAAGCAACCCCCTGATGCTGCATTGCATACAAGAGGCTGAGCCTCAGGAAAGCTGATAAATGTGTTCACAAGTCATTAATCATGTCCGATACAGAATTATATTTTTACGGTACTACCATAGGGTCTTTTTCAGCTACAATGTAGTAGGTCCTTTGACAAGAGACCACAGATAGCAACCTTCTTTCCCTTCCACACATTCTCAATCAGGTTTGGAATTAAACTGCTCAATAGCCAGGCCCCGGAGGGGGGCACCTTCAAAGAAGAAGTTCCACAAAGTGCTGATCCCCAAAACTAGATGGGGCATTTGGGAGGGGGCGAAATGAAGGAAAAGAACCTCTCTCTGATCAAGTCTTACGAAGTGAATCTTGCTGACAGATTTGCATCTAGAAGAGCCTTTGGAAAAGCTTGGTGGTAGTGGTGGTGTTGTGTGGGTGTGTGTGTGGGGGGGTTGTTTTGCCTGGAGGGAAAGAGCTCTTATTACAAAATGCCCTCTCTTTTTTTCCTCCACACCCCCCCCTCAGCCCAATCCATCTCTTGCAAGAAAGGCCCACCCGAATGAGGAACAGCACTGGAGCAGGAACTGGCTTCCTTTGCAACCTGCGATGCTGCCTCCCTTCCTTCCCATCCCCTCCGTTCTTCTCTCTCTCTCTTCCAGAGCCTCCTGTTTACCATCTGCATCACTGAAACCTCCTCTGAGGAGGCCACGAATGAATGCCCATCTCCCGTTTCATTCCGTGCTGTCTCTCTATTTATTTATTTCATTTTATTTTTAAACGCGAAACACTTTTTTTTCCCCTTTGAAGAACCGAACAAAACCAAACAGAATACCAGCGATGTTCCTTCCACCGCCATGTATCCTTCGATTAGAATGACGTTCCCACCGGCCCCGATCAACCAGTAGCCCATCCCGTTTATTTTCTGCATCCCTCCCCCACTGCTCATACATGTGTCAAATGAAGGTTAACAACCTGCCCCCTCCCTCTCCTTCTCCGCGCCGCCCTGTTTCAAAGCAATGCCAACCGAATGGAAAAAGAAAAAAAAAAAAAAAAAAAAAANAAAAAAAAAAAAAAAAAAAAAAGAGGCAACCCAGATGAAGGGGTGATCTATCTAGGTTAGAAAAAAAGATTAAGAACAACAACACGAGAGGTGTGTGGCGGGGGGGGTGGTGGAAACTGCACCGGGCGCGCACTCACCCCGTGAACGCGCTTCTGGTCTCCAAGCTAATGCAGCAGCAGCAGCGGCGGTAAGTGGCGCGAGGCAATTGCACCTGCCTGCAGATCCCTGACCGACGTCACCAGCGCTCCGAAGGGGGCGGGGATATGCAGATGAGAGGGTAACGTGACTTCGCGAAGGGCCATCCCCTTTTCCTCCGCGGGCGGGCCCGTGGAGTTGTCGTCTCGGGGATTGGGGACACGTCGGTGATTGATGAGGCTGTAATCCTTTACCTCACGGAGGGATTTGACTTCTGAGGAAGCGTTGCTAAAGCCTTTGAGATTTCCTTTCCCCCCCTCCTTCTCTTTTCTCTCTCACGGAAATATACCCCCGCCTTTTAGAAGGCGCTACTTGGTGATTCTGAGGAGAATTTGTTCCCTTAGTTGTCTAGGGAGATACTGAGTCATCCAGGTCGAAGTTGTCCCAAAGGTGCTTTTTTTCAAGAGGCAACTGGACTTTCTGGTTTTTCTTAGAAGACGTTTGGCTTCTCATCCAGGACGCTTCTTCAGCTCGTACATAAGCTGTCCAGTTGCCTTTTGAAAAAGCACCTTTGGGATATTTCCTTAGTTCATTTCATGACCGTTCAAAGTTACAACGGCATTAAAAAGAGTGACGGATGACCGTTTTTTTTTTTTCATTGTTTACAACGGTGTAACGTTATAGCACCCCCAGGATCGTGTGATCAAAATTCAGATGCTTGGCAACTGGTTCATACTTACGACCGTTGATCTGGTCCCAAGGTCATGTGATCACATTTTGCAACCTTCTTGACAAGCAAAATCAAAGGGGAAGCCAGATTCACATAACAACCAGGTTAGTAACTTATCGACTGCAGTGATTCACTTAAAAACCATGGCAAGAAAGGTTGTAAAATGGAGCAAAACTCACCAAACAAATGTCTCACTTAACAACTGAAATTTTAGTCTCAATTGTGTTCATAAGTTGAGGACTACCTGTGTTTATTTTCTTTATTTACTTATTTATATTTTCCCTTGCATGAAAGGAAGCATTAACACTTTATTATCTGCCATCAGTAAAATCGGTTGTACACCATAGGTATAAAACTCCTGGAAATACACAACAACATGAGAAAGTTCCTGATATTATTACTTCATGTCTTCATCTCAAAAACATGATCCAAATCTTCAAAACACACAAAAATTCTACTGAAAAGCTGATTCCATGAAGCAAGACACAAATATTTGCTGCCCTATTTGCAGCTATAGCTTGTTTTGTAACTTTTGAACATATTAATGATTGTGAATTTTCTGGAAAAAAAACAGCAATGTTATTAATATGAGGAAGTCCTTACAACCATTCACTTAGGGACCATTTGATGTTACAATGGCACTGAACAAAGCAACTTATGGGCATTCTTTTTTATGACTGTTGCAGCATCCCTATGGTCACATGATCAAAATTTGGATGCTTGGCAGTATCCCAGAGTCATGTGATCAACTTTGGGGATCATCTGACAAGCAAAGTCAATGGAGAAACCAGATTCACAACCAAGTTACAAACTTAACAACTGCAGTTATTCACTTAACGTGGCAAGAAAAGTCGCAAAATGGAGCAAAACTCATTTAACAAATGTCTCACATAGCAACAGAAATTTTGGGCTCAATTGTAGTTATAAGTCGAAGACTTCCTGTATTCATTTTATATAATACAATTATTCTAGATTATTCAGTAGCCTTGCAGTGTTATTACAACTGAGATTTTAAGCTGAAAGATAAAAGCAAGCTTGAATATATCTGCTTATTACAATGTTTGAAAAAGTGAAACAATATTCAGCAACAGAAGAACAAAATAACTGTAATGTGGGTTGTAAAGATTTCATAGGGGCACTAGTTGTAGAACACAAGGTTGGGATTTTTTACCTCAAGATGATTGTTTGCAGGGAAGGGCTGGGAATCATAAAAATGTAGGATTTAACCATTTCTCTTTTTTTTTTCATTGCATTTTACCCCTTGGAAAGAATGCTGTTTAATCTGAAGGGAGAACATTTGAGACTGCTTTCTGATACTAGGTTATATGTTCGCTATATTAGAAGGCTGAATATGTCAGAATTTTCTATCAAAGGACTACAGTCAATGATGACAACCCTGATTCCAGAATATAATGCCATTGTTAAATTTACTAGACATACAATATGTGGCCTTTAAGACAGAATAAACACCAGGTCCTTTTGAAAATCAGTGCTGACAGTGCTTCAGTCATAAACAATGATTCTCCATTGAATATCAGTGATAGAATGATTGAGATTTAAAGCTATTAAAACAGGACTGCATTACATTATCCAGATTGCAGTAGCCAGTAGATAATAAGTAGCAAGGAGTTTCCTGTATCTCTTCATTGTCATTTCCTGATCACCACATTTTTACACTCCAGAACTGGCACCTCTGCTGTGGCTTTTTCACATGTTTTATGGAAGAATCAAGAAAACCCCTCCAATGTAATCCTCTTGGTTTTCCCAGTGTCATTTCCATCTTTTTCTTACTATTGAAGTGATAATGAAATTCCACTTAAATGAGTATTATATCACAACACCTCTATAACATTACGGGGTATTTTCCATTTATTGTCATTCTACCAATATGTGTGTGTGTCCTTTCAAATCATTGCTGATTCCTGATGATTGCCTGGGCATGCCTGTGCAATTTTCTTGGCAAGATTTCAGAAATGGTTTGTCATTGCCTCCTTCCTAGTGCTGAGATAGGTAATCTCATTGGTTTTGTGCCCAAGGCAGGACTTGGATTCAGAGTGCCCTGGTTTCTAACCCGATGCCTTAACCACTGCATCAATCTACACCAATAAATTTTAGCAATAAGGGCCAGGATTATAGTGGCAATAAAAATGTTTGAGTTGTTATCATTATTGGAGGTTCAAGAACAAAATTAGAGAGTTTGTTAAGTCTTAGGATTAATCTCGTAGTTTATAAAGTAGTAGTTTAAACTTACACCAGTTAAATGTGTATGCAAATTATATGGGTTTTTTTGTCTGAATTGGTGATGTAATTCACTGCTCAAAAATATGCATAAAACATATATTAAAAAAATGAACACTAAAACATGTTAATGAAAAGAGCACAGACAGATGTATTTTATTATGGAGAAATTATTTACTAACATGCTCACAGTAACAAATGTGTATAAAATGCATATATTATGAGAAAAGTATTTGAAAATGCTAGCAAGTTTTTTTTTTGCTGTTGTGAAAAAGGGCCAAGACAATCATGGCCAGGAAAGTGAGAAAAACAAACCAATATAAATAGACATATATACCACTCCATAGTGCTTTACAGCACTCTGTGGGCATTTTACAATGTCAGCATATTGCCCCCAACAATTTCGGTCCTCATTTTACCGACCTCATAAGGATGGAAAGCTAAGTCAAACTTAAACCCTGTCAGGATCGAACTCGAGGCTGTGGGCAGACTTAACCTTCAATACTGCATTTTAACCACTGCACCCTAGGGCTCCTAACAAAACCCAACCCAGCCCATCCATGTTGTATGCTATCTGTTGTGCTGCTTCTCCAGTAAAATACCGTAATTGACAATCTTTCCATTAAATAACTTTAAAAATGTTTTAAGCATCTAGATATAGAAGGCTAGGATCAAAATTTCCCTTCATTTCATGTTTATGTTGTGTTATGAGGAATATGATTATAAAACTTTGAAGTGTTATATTGCTAGGACTTTCATTCATTATTCTACAAAATTTTGTAATGTCCTGAGCTTAAATAGGTTTAGCTCATCTGCCTCATAAATTACCATCTCTATAAGAATACCAAATTATCCTTAACTACAGTGGGATGATTAGATCATAGTGAGTGATACGTTCAGGAAGTATACAGTATCTCCTAAAATTATAGAAAGTCAACTGCAGTTGACTACAAGTTTACTTGTAAACTTATTTAGAATTTAGTGTGATATGTGTGATATGTGTGAATGCATGGCCAAAGTCTCTGTGTGACCATTAGATGGCAACATAACACCATTTTTAAACTTCTGATTGTTGCTAAAGTGAATTTTTTTTCAAACTGTTTGATATAACTTTTAAAAAAGAAAGAGTGGGAACACCTCAAACATACTTGTTGTATAATTTCCCAAGCTAGTTTTGGGGCACACAGACTGGGGTGTTGGCAAAATACAGGAAACAAGTAAGAGATCCACCTTAATTGTTTTATGGTGAAAGACCTGCAAGCTCAAATGCATTCCAAAATGGAATCATCACTAAAGTGATTGTAAATCCACTGCTATGACTCTATTCTTTCCTTTTCTTTCACCTTCATAATATCTACTTAAGGAAAAAATATGGCAGAAAAAATGTTTTGTAGAGTCTTGAGTGTATCTGTGAGTCTAAATAAAGGCAAATGTATCATCCCCATCTAACCTTGTGTGTTTGTGTACTGTGAGCTTTGCTAAGTCTTATTTACAATATCTTCCAAAATACAATATCAATGTTTTGATTTGATATCAAATCAAATGCTTGGCCATTTGATTATACAGTACTCCCTTATAATTCCACCATGTAATCTGTGAAAGAAACAAATAGGACTTGGAGGGAAATATAGTTGGTGGATCACTGCCATAATAAGTCCCCAAGAAGGCAAGAGTATTTTGTGAAACGAGGCAGATGTGTATAAATCAAGAGCACTGAGGGACATACAAGAGACAAGCAAACACAGATAAGAGATAAGCTTTATGCTTTGGGATTAAATATTTACATTATTTGGGAGTTAGGCTTGTCAGTGATGGATTTGATAGGAGATAAAAAGGACCTGGCTTTGGGGAAATAAGCAGTCATTATTGTTTTTGCAGAGTTTCACTCATTTTTGCATAAGTTACTGTGAAATTTTTACAAGCTATAACATTCAATCCCCTATCCTTTCAAAATAATTCCTTATGAAGTTAGAAAATGTTTGCAAAGAAGAGAACAATACATCCTTTGCAATTCTAAATGATCCTAATTTTCCTGAATCAGTTGGGCTAAATCATGACAGTTCTCATCATACATTTTTGCTTTTTTTGCCTAAACTTTGATTAAGCATCACCATATAATCTCCCTCCCTCCCCTCCCCTCTCTCTCCTCATAATTTCTTTGCCCTGATTTATCTTTCTATCTTGGATTAACTCCGTTCACAACTCCATCCACGATTTCCACATTCTAAACTGCTGTGGCAGTATCTCTTTTCTCCTATAGTTATCATTCCGACTAACAAATGCTGCCTTACTATGATTTCTTTAGGTCTGGGATTTTTTTTCAAGCTCTGGAGATTTATAGTACAATTTAAAAAGCCAAACATTTCATTTTAACACTTAAATACAATATAAAGAAAAAAATGTTGCCAGAAAACACTTAATGTTGCAAGGTAAACCAAATAAAAATGTCAACATGTTCTCTGTGGTTACGACAATACTTATTTCACAAAGAAACAGTAACTCAATCTGTAGGGCCAGGCCCCAGTGGCAGCTCAGCAAACTCAAAAGTGCATTGTGAAATACATGTGTATACAAACAAACATTCAACATATACATATATACATTTGCACACACATAATGCAGCATTTTTGAGTGCAAATCACAGTTAAGCCAATTGCTATCAATAAAATTTGCCTGAATCAACCATTGGTGAGGTTATTGCACATCAAAATATTATTCAGCATAAAGCTACAAAAAAATATTTTTTAAAAAAAGAACAAAAAGTACTTGCTGAAAATAAATTAAAAGTGGTAGCCTTCTCAGTAGTAATGCATAATCGGCCTTTCATAAGAGGTACAGTATATGGAAAAAAAATGATGCATAGAATCATCCCCATTTGCACCTTCCCTGGATTTCTAATACATAAATATAGTAGATGGAGTACCACTCTAGCTTGATAATCATTTAGCAGTTTAAACTTCTCAAATCATAATCTGGCCTCACCAAAGTTTTACAAATGAACCTTTAAATCCCATTTGTCTATTCATAACTTTTATCTGCTACTTGCATTGGCTAATGATTCCCCAGTTTCAACCAACTCTGTCTCTTTTTGAGATTCCATAGAACTGGCTTTTACCCAAAACAGTACAGTAAAAGCACAAAATGCATCTCTTCAAATCAGAAGATTAAGCCTTCTATAGGGGAAAAAAAATCAATGGATAGAGTACTATCTAGTTACAAGTGTTCTCTGGAATAGGACAGACCCTTTAATGCATAGGGATGTAGAATAAGAGGGACAGAATGGATCTCTCACTTGATTTAACAAATTCAGTATTGTAACAATCTTCTTTTGTGAACTGCAAAATACATGAAGATCCGGATAACCCAGAAAAAACAAAATAATAGATTTCTTTGAATACTGAAAATAGGAGGGAAACATGTAAATCCACAATTTTTTTCACAATTTGACATAGATTGCTTCTCCCCTAAGGTCAGAAAACCAGCTTATTAAAACAAAATAATTCTATGTATGTATTTAGAAAAAAAATGTTAAAATGCCCTTTAAAAATAATAGATATTTTTCTTCTGCAAAATGTTAATGATCAAAAGATCCAAAATAAATAGTGTACATATCACACAAAACTTTTATGAGTAGTCTAATATGAACACATCACTTGGAATAGCATCTCCCATTCCTTTTAGGAGAAAGGGGTAAATAAGCCCTGCAATTCCCAAAGCCTCAACAAAGTGGGACACTGAAATGTCAAAAAGAGACAAATGATCAAGTGCAGGTTCCCCTTCCTCCCATTAATTTGAAAATTAACAAGACTTCCAATTATAGCAAGCAGTTCTGCCAGTTATTATAGTTGACTTATATTAGAAATTGCTGGGGAGATTAATTAGGTTTTTTTAAATACTAACTACCTATTTCTGCATCAAAATACTCCTCTTTTTAAAAAAAAAACATGAATTATTTACTCTTTACAGCTGCTATGGAGAAATACATGTCATAAAATAAACATAATTTAAAACAATAGAGTTTTCCCCCCTTACTGGAAAAATAAAACAAAATCCACAATCCCTTCTTTATAGGGCTTCTGGCTCTTGGAGAAATTGGGTTATCACTTTCTATAAATATTTTCATGTAGGAGAAAAGGTATTTAGGAAATTAACATAAAGGGGGCAATTTTCAATGCAGCTACCAGATTGAGGCAACATGCAGACTGAAGGAAGGCCTTCTTGTTTGAGTATCAGGAATTTGATGCCAAATGCATCCAGCAGGATGAATTTTGCATCTCTTGATAGCATCCTGTCACACTAGAACTATTTGTAATTCACAGAGACTGCCTCCTATTTGAATATTCTGTGCGAAACTTCCCAGCATGCTGGTTTTATTACACTTGAGAAAAGCAAATGTAATATATTGTGTAATCTGCACAATTCCCCTTTCTGCAGTAGCATGTCATTTTGAGATTCCCTTTTTGCTGGGTCAAATCATTGGTCCATCAAGCCCACTATATTATTCTGATTTTCAGCAGGATTATACAGAACCTTTCCTCCAATGAAATTTGCATGATTGGAAAGTGTAGGACTACAAAAAGTCTGACCATTTGTCCAAGCAACCCAGTACTGTCTGCTCTAACTTGAAAAAGTTTTCCAGCATCACAGTCAGAATTCCCCCCTCCCCAGCCTAGAACCTCTAGAAAAGAAGAGTAAAGATGTCAGAGATTGAACCTGTGTCCATCTTCAGGCAAAATATTTGTTCTTACACTGAACTAAAAGCTGTATTTCCACCTGGGCTTTCTTAAAACAAGATACAGACTATTTCCAAGTTGAAACCAAAATAAGAAATTAGTGATAATGACAAGTCCAGCAGGAAGAATTTCTCCATTTGCCAGGTACAACTCAGATGCTGAGTAGCAACACTGGAAGGAAGACATGACAGGCATAATAGTCTGATGTTTTGCCACCTGGGCAAATAATGTGGTTCAAGCTACAGATTTCTTTGGGGAAGATAATGTTAAAGGTAACACTCCCTTACAATGGGGAGTGACATCATAGGTTGCTGGCAGCAAGATCTGGGGTGGTCCCCTTTTGGCCCTGCCAGAATGTAATCATCATTGGGCCTTCGCTTCACTACGTCCCAAGAGGCAAAAAGGTGATATTTCCTTCCATGTCAAGACATGATTGTGCATCAGTCAGGCTCTCTCTTCTTGCTAACTCAGCTGGATCTGCTATGGAGCCACTGTCCATCAGTGAAAGTGTTCTTTGGATGTCAAAGTTCAGCGCGCCCTTTTGTTTGATCAGGGCATTTCTGTGGGGGCTGCCCAATTTGTCTGTTGGAGAAGGCAATGGCTCATTTGCAGATTCTGAATCATCAGTTGTCCCCAAGGTTTTAGATTCACTATTATCCTCTTCCAAAGGGCTCTCAATCTCGGGTTCAATATCTGATTCTTCTCCATCTTCCTCCTCTAAAGTAAGCTGAAACTTGAATTTGTCTGCTCCACTTTTCTCTAAACCTGATGCATCTGGGGGAGGTGAAGGACTATGAGGAATCATGCTCTGATACCACTCTCGGTTATCTTCTAAAGTATCAAGTATCTCCTGAGCATCAGGATGAACTAAATCAGCCCAGGTTTCCCAAAGTGGATGAGCAATATAATCAATGAATCCCACCTGGCAGAAGAAAAACAACACAGAATGTTAAATTATGCCAGGGCAGACATTTTGTTGCCCTATTTTTTATAAGTCTGTATCTAATTCCTCCTCCAATCCCAATTTTACACTTGCAAAAACCATAGGTATATAAGCAAAAGTTTCCTAACTCAAAATGCTCTGACTATGAATACGCATGTTTGCTTTTCTCCTCCGTCCTTCCATCCAAGATGTTTTCAAAATTATTGATGGCTATGCTAATAAACATAGCTTTTACACAGTGGTGGGATTCAGCCAGTTTGCGCCAGTTCGCACCAGTTCGGGAGAACCGATGGTTAATTTTCTCAGCAGTTTGGTGAACTAGTTGTTGGAAGAAATCATTAGGGCAGAGAACCGGTTGTTAAATTATTTGAATCCCACCACTGCTTTTATGTCTATTTGTGTTTAGCTTTGTATTTTATTTTACTTTAGCATAAAAATTCTGAGTGCTGTAGTTTTTTTCAAAATCCTCAGTCACAGTTAAACAGTTGTGAACCCCGTGCCATTTATAACCTGAAGTTTACTAGCAGTGTCACCTGAGACTTTTCTATGGAGGCATTGTGTTTATCACACATTGGACTTATCTCCATGCCCTTTTCCCGCTCACAATCTCCTTGGTGGAAGAATTCTATCATAATTCGGTCTGTCCACTGGCGATAGAGCTCAAGTGGTTTTGTAGGGTTGCTAAGATCTGCACAGTGTACAATATTCTGCAAAACCTGTGGAGAAGGAAAATTACATAACATTTACATTAGAACTACATCACAAATCAACATATCAAAGAAGAAATATCATTGGAAGTATTATCTTCACAACTAATACATTACAGCATTTCAATTTTAGTAATAATATTTAACAATTAAGTGTATATATGTGCCTCATTCATTTCTTTTTCTGCCTCTTCTCTATTTTTCTTAGCACCAAACTCAGATCTTAAAATATATGTTTTAAGTTGATTCACATATTTTATAAACTAATAATGCTCTTTGAACTTAATAACATTAACTTCTGAACAAGAGGACCCCAACAGAACTATCATTTGACATTCATGGTTTTAATAACTAGCCACAAAATCTTGAGCTCTGCTCTAACTTTAAGTTTGAACTGAGCTTGGAATTCAATATCTGTTTGAAATGTAATGGAATGGGGCTTCAATTACATGTTCATTCATACCCTCTTGAGTGTTTGACAGACATATTTGATTAACAGCCCTAGTTGTATTTGGGTCTCATTCACCATTCCCTATTAATGATAAATTGTTTTTTTCTAATTAGATCCCCAAGAATAAAAACGATGAATAAAAACTAGATTTTCATATTGTTATCTAAATCCTGATGTTGGTTAGAGTGGCCTTTAAGTACAAAATGCAACTGTAGAAGTTCACCCCCACAACTGATGAAGCCACAATGTTCTCTGAATTCCATTATATTTGACTGAAGCCAAGCAACTATTTTTCAGGGATTATTATTTAAGTATGAATTGAGCTTGGAATTCAATATCTGTTTGAAATGTGCTCTTCTCCATTTTATCCCTGCTCTTTAGTGCCTTACCTGAATGCGATCTGAGTAGTTATCCAAAAGCAAGACTCCCAAACTGGTCACTTTCTTAGTCTCTACCATTGTCTTCAGATCAGCCAGAAGATTCATATGTTTTGACATATCTGTTGCCAGCACCTGTTTATAACCCCCCACCACAAATACAAAAATTATTTCTCTGTCTTCCTCTCCCTATTTTCAAGACTATTAGAAAGAAGAGATAAGAGTCACTTGAGAAACAAAGTACCAGTTTTGAAACACAGTTTCAGAAAAAGTTCAGAAAAAGTTAACACATTTTCAGGTGGGAAAAAGATTTGTTATGTCTGCAGGCATTTGTTTATGCATTCATACATATCAACCCTAGTAAAGTAATGTTACACAGAGTAAAGAAAAGCAATAAGAAATAGGGAGAGGTCAAAGAATTTAAAGAATTAAGATGAGAAACAGAAGCCTTGCTGAAGCTTACTTACATCATTATTATATCCTTTTTCTGTTCTTACGTCTTCTTTACCAACACAATATTGATATAAACTGCTTCATACACTGCATGTTATTTTTAGACATTTCACTGCTCTTTTTCATGTTTTCATCAATTGAATTCAACTATGATTATCTCACTGTCTCATCCTTCCTTTCAATTCATTCACTCTTTCTTCATGTACATTCATTTGGTGATTTGATCCTCATTCATTCCCTCTCTGTGACCAAATCACTTTGAAATATTTGTTTCATTATGGCCGCTCATTTCTGTATTTAATTCACATTCAGTTAGCATATATTAATCCTTACTTATTACTTCTTGTTTAATCGCACACATTTTAATCTATAGTCATTCCCATTGCATTCAATTTACAATTCTTCTGACAAATCATTTTCTTACAATCATTTCCTCCATATTCCCTGTCAAAGACAACTAATATTCTTTAATCCATATTCAGATTTTCAAATTCATCTTCTTGTTACATCATACAGTCTAACATTCATTGATTTTGCTTATTAGAAGCTGACAGAAAGTTGCAAGTCACAATCATATGAGGCTTTCACTTAATTGAGTAGAATTGAGTAGAGTAGAATAGAATAGAATAGAATAGAATAGAATAGAATAGAATAGAACAACAAAGTTGGAAGGGATCTTTGAGGCCTTCTCGTCCAACCCCCTACCTAGGCAGAAAACCCTACACCACTTCAGACAAATGGTTAGCCATCATCTTTTTAAAAATTTCCAGTGTTAGAGCATTCAAAACGTCTGGAGGAAAGTTGTTCCACTGATTAATTGTTCAAACTGTCAGGAAATTTCTCCTGAGTTCTAAGTTGCTTCTCTCCTTAAGCCCATGTCCCACTGCACCAACAAATGCAAAGAGGATGTAAAATGTTAAAAAAAACTTGTCATCCATTGGAAAACGCGATGCATCTGTTGTGTACTCACTGCATACGTGTTTCATACGCTCTATCCCTCCAGGCATCGCGCCTCTCCACGCAGATTTTCATACCACACAAGAAAGTTTTCTGAAGCTATACCCACTATAAACTTATTAACCGGATACGGATTAACTTTTCCACCGCTACGACTGTACCCAGACTGCCCGTCAACACACTATACGCGCGCCAACAACAACGGTTCTACGTCCGTTATCCATACCTTCCTAAAAGCCCATTCCTCCACTGTATCCTCTCAGCATCCTCTGGACATCCTCGTAACTCACATCCACTGCAGCTGAAAATGAAAGGAGGAGGAAACGAAAGGTACATGGAACGTCCACACAGCGTTAGTAGCACGGAAATAGAAAGGATGTAAGCGGATGCATCTGTACATAAAGGATTAAAACGGACACAAAACGTTTGTAGTCTGGATGTATCTCGAATATTTAGGATGTCTGCAGTATGTCTAGAGTCATGTAGAAGGACACCTAGTGGAAACTGATATTTTCTATAAAAAGGGGGAGAAAATCACCTGGATCTCAGTATAGTCCACAGCCGTGGTGTACAGACCTCTTCACCCTTGGTCTTGCTCTTCCACATCATCCTATTGTCTCCACCATGGATCATACACAATCCGTATCGGTACTGCAATCAATTCATCACCAGAGACCAAACCCTGTTCAGACTGTTTCACCTTTATACACAAGTGAGAAGAAGGATGATGTCCAACTGTGTGGATCCAAGGATGGATCGCTGAGAAACAGAATGTGATTTGGACTGATGACAGTTGATGGTGGAGCTGCAGGAATGAAGACTCTCGTGCATTCCAGCCACTTCATGAGGATCCACAGCCGATGTTTGACGAAGTTGTAAGCGTCATGCAGACCCAGAGTTGACCAAGCGCACGCACATTAACTTCCGTCCCAGTCCTGAATGTGACCTTGGACTGAAGTTGCGGCACTGATTTCTGCCCACCTGGCCTCGGAACCACATACAAAAAACATGCAGTATGGCGTGGAGTGTCCACACAACACCATCCAGCAACAGTAGTTCAGAGAAGTGTGCAGGCCTGAATCATCGAAAGAATACGATAGAGAGTCCTAAGTGCCCCACTACTAACAAGGGCTGGAGGAAAAGTGCAGAAAGAGTGGTATAAACAAGAGGTGGAACTTTCCCCACACCGTTGGAGCCATAGATGGGTAAGCACATGGCCTGCAAAGCTGCCATGCCAACTCAGGTCCACTCATCTCAAGTACAAGGATTCTTCAGTATCATCCTCTTTGCCATGGTTGATGCTGACTACAAGTTCAATGTCATCGCATGCTTCAAAGCAACGGCGTTTCAAATTCAAATCAAAAATCAAATCAACTTCAAGATAGCCAGATACAATGCAATGACCTCAAGGATGGGCGGGAACGCAAACTCATCATGGTTTCCAGATCCAGATCTCCCTATCCTCAATGGACACACAAATGTGCCTACTTCATCGTTGATGATACGCCTTCTCCCTCAGAACCTTACCTCATGAGCCAAATACCAGTTCAAGATACCTCACCCGTAAGAGAGGATCTTCAACTACAGGCTGTCCAGGGCAATACTGGTGCGATGAACACCTTTTCATCTCTGGCCAACAGGTTCCAGACTTCTCACACCATGCAAGCATTGAGGCACATACTTGAGGAAACATCGTGGAAGCTTGTCTGCATCCTGCACAATCTCATATGCAAGCCCGCTGAGCGCGCGAGTGTGCAGAAGCAGGCTTGTGGACCATTATATAAGGGAATGGGACATGGAAGCCTCGTGAATGGAGGCTAAGGACAAAACCTGATAGGACACTTGGATGTACAAGGCCATCACAGAGTCACGTGAAGGGAAAAGCCAGCACAACTCTTTTCATACTGAGACCACTGGCCTGCAACTCCCCAGCTGAGTGGCAAGACCAGCAGTCAAGCCGAGATGCTTAATGGATGACTCCTTTGATGCGTCGCATAACACTTATGAGATTGTGCCCCAGTACGTTTGACTGGCCCTACAAGAATAGGGCCATCGAATAAAAGCTTTGTTTATTTTGAAATGTTTTTATCAATGAATAAATTTATTGTATTACAATAAGTCCATAGTTGTGGCACGAGGAGGGTGACCATA
The DNA here is from genome assembly GCA_004320025.1 of Laticauda laticaudata. Taxonomy (NCBI): domain Eukaryota; kingdom Metazoa; phylum Chordata; class Lepidosauria; order Squamata; family Elapidae; genus Laticauda; species Laticauda laticaudata. The sequence goes on from BHFT01031990.1 coordinate 20,871, forward strand.
CAGTCCCACTATGCGGGATCGGCGTGGATTGCACTGGAGTTTATCTATCCCACAACTATCCATTAATCTACCCGAAAATATCCTTCTTCTATTCCCACAACTATCCTCTACCATCCACAAGCAGGCAAAGGCTTACACCATTTTTCAAAGTTTTCAGCAAACATCTTATAAGTAAAAAAAATGAACCAACGTGTTGAACAAAGATAAACCTTTATTAATCACTGTCTTAAGTAAACGTATGACCTTATTAAAAAAAGCAAAATGAAACCAAGTATAAGTGCTTAAGCAAATGATAAATTGAACAAGAAAGCAACTTCAGTCTCTGGCACTATTCCCCCAGTCACTCTGATCATTATACCTGGTCTCCAGCTGTTAGCACCTGCCAGGGACTTGATGTGCTGGGCTTCAGTGCGTGTCGAGCGCCATTGGTGCTTTGCCCGAGGTTCTACAACAACAGGGATGGTGTTTAAAGGCAAGCTCTCAGAGAGCTGACTTAGGTCCCCTGAGGTTGAGCACAGGCCCTTCAATCAAGCTACTGGGATGTGACGGGCCCCAAGACTTGCAATCGACAGATTTCCGTTGACGCATTGGCTGTGGGTGAGGAAGGAAGGAGTGTACTCGAGGCTGTCTGGTCTGCAGACATTGATGTGCATCTGTGCGCGTCGATGACAACCTCGGGCCCTGCGATCTGAGAAGTCTCTGTTTTTCCTGTGGAAGTCCGGGTAGTCGTACCCTTGGCAGGTGAGGTGCTGCTGAAAAGCCGTGGAAAAGGGCTGTGACATCGCTTGGGGGAGGAAGCAGAACCTGACTGGGCCGGAGCAGCCTTCAGTGGGCCTTGAGGTGGCAGAAGTGCTGTGATCTTCTGGCTTCCATCACCTGCGTATGGCCTCGGGCAAAGGATCTCCATGAGCGTCTATCATGGCTGTCTGTTAGATGTATGAAAGGTGTTCGGCGCACCGAGATCTTCTGCGCAAGTGGACCAGCTGAGAACAGAAGTTCTGTCTGGTCTTCAGTGTGTCCCTGATCTTCCTACAGCACACTGTGTTCTGCCCTCCAGTCTGCGCTCTCTCGCCTGCATCCTCTGGACTGAGTGGTGGGCGTGGCGTGCATTTGTCTCTGTGGCTGCCCTTCTTCCTCCATTTTGACAGCATAGCGGTTCAATCCTCCAATCCTCCAGCTATGGGGAGTGCAGACTGTTGGGTCTCTTCGTGGCCCTCCAAAGACACACTCCTGACAGGGCAGCTGGCTCCTGCGCGGAAAGATACTGGCTGTCTCGGGGCTGTCTAGAATGCTGCTGTAGATTCTGACGGGAAGAGGTGTCAGAGGCTGCTCCATCGGTTGCAGACCTTCACCTCCAGAAGCTGCACCTTGCCAATGACGTACATTCTCCCAGTCAGTTGACTTTGACAGCGGCCTCTGCCAGATTTTTGAGTTAGACTTGCCATACCAGGGTCGTGCCACTGTGCTCCTCCACCAATCCCAGGAGTACTACATGAAGTGTTAGTCTTCAGGCTCTACTGCCTTGTCTCTCCAAGCTAGGCCTCGCCTTCTATTTGTACTGTCCCGAATACAGTCTCAGTGTCTTCTCCAAGGTACTGTTCCTCCCTCAGCCATAGCCAACGCACCTCCCTCCTCATCGCGTACCTTGAACGGTGTACTGTTCTCTTCCTCCCTTCTCCCTTCCGTGCCTCTTCCTCCCTCTGCCGGGGCCTTCAGCAGGCAGGGGCCTTCAAGGGCTTTCTGAGCAGCAGGGCCTATCAGGGGCTTGAGCCAGCAGGCTTTGAGGCCTGGAGCTGGTTCCACCACAGCAGCAGCAGTTAACAGTAGCAGTAGCACACCAGCAGCACTCAGCAGCCAGAGGAGACGCAAGCACCAGAGCAGGAGAAGCACCAGCCAGCTAGCAACACCAGCAGCAGCAAGAAGAAGCACCAGCAGCTTCAGAGTCAGTGACAGGGGGTGAGGATGTGTTCTGTCCTTCTTGCCAGGCTGGCAGGGAGTAGGCACCGGCTTTCTCTTCTTCCCTGACTGACAAAACCATGGTGTTCTTTAAACGCAAGTATGTGGCAGCACGTCTTCCTTGAATGCTTGATGCCGTGCGAGCTGCATCCTTTATATCTCGGCACTGACCAATATCATACTCCCCGCATTGCGCAGTGAAATGCTTTGCCATCCGATTATACATCCGCCTTTGCATCCGCCGTTTGCTTTCCTATTAAAGGCCTCATGATGATCATCCGCGTCATCCCTATGCAAGCATGCCACCTTCTGCTAGCGTCCGCTTCGCTATTTCTCCCCCAAACTCCTCGTGAACGTGTCATCCGCTTCATCCGCTGTTCATCCGCTAGGCTTCCTACGAATTATCCGTTTAACATCCCTGCCACATCCTACCCACGTTTGTTCTTTCCTTCTTTTCTGTTCTGTTTATGCAAATTTTCATCACTTTTTGGAGTGGATGACAATGGATGGAGCCACCCCCGAAATTTTGCTCATCCGCTATGTCCTTTATGCATACGTTTTGCGTCCGTCGGCCAGATGACTCACAATCCTTGCTTAACAACAGCAGTGGGAACTGCTGGAATTTCCTTTGCTGAGTGATGCAGTCATGGGTCATCATGCTTTATGACTGCATTACTTAGCAAAGGGAAATTCCTAATTACTGTCATTAAACTCATGTACTGCTCTTGTTGCATTCAGCAATCTTCAAACTCTTATTCAAGTAAAATATTATCTAATTCAGACCTCTTCTCCTAATCAAATAAGCTTTATTTCTCACATTGTTTCCCAATAACATGCTGAAGAGCTGAAATCTGATTCCTTTCCCTTCCTGATATAAAAGACACAGTATACTTTTCAAGTTTTTCTCACCTTACCTCAAACCGTTTAAATCAGAATTCTGCCAAAAAATTTTCTGAGTAACTTAAAAAACTTCTTGCAATTTTGGCATTTATTCTTGCTACTTTTTCCTTGTATAGGGAAACAATAATGGTATTTTTCAAAGTTTCAAACACAGATGTAGTCTTTGCACATGTTAAAAAGTTGCTTAGGCATTCTTTAAGCAAAACAAATCTACCTTTTAACATCTTCACTTAAATGCTCTACACTTGCAATATCACTATTTTCTCCATATTCTCACTCCATATAAAACTTTTATTTCATGAATTTCCCCTTAGACCTTAAAAGTAAGCGCATTTGTTGTATTATAGTACCATTTTTCAACATATCACTATCATTCCTGTAAATCTATTAAATTTCAATTTCACTTCAAGTTCTTTCCGAATAATTTCATTACTTTTATGGTTAATTCCTTTTACTCTGCTAAAAGTTTTTTGTTTAACTTGCTTCTCCTACTTCTAAAACAATTTTTATTATCACCAATATCACTCTTTTTCTTTGCTGCTTTTAACCATTCTTTGTTCTATTTGATGATTATATAAACCATCTTTTTCTGTCAGAACATATTGTATATCTTTTCCTTATATTTATTTTTTGCAGCAGTCATCCTCTGATATGTATTTTTTCTCACTCACTGCCTCTTTCACTGGATCATTTCACTAAGCTCCTTTTTTATACTTTCAATTAGTTTTGTTTAACTGCACACACTTTTGCTGAACTCTGTAATATAATTCTTTTTACTTTATTCCAAGCATTTTCCACTGTTTCCTTACATACGTACACTTTCCATTCTTTTTGTGTAATCTGTCTTTTTATTTTATACAGACTCTGACATTCCTTTCCTTTAGTTATTCTTTCATTCCAATTTCATTATTCTAAGATCCACTTTCTACAAAAATGATCTGCATCGTATTCAGAACCTTTCATCATCTTCACTAATTCTCTTGATCTTTCTTTGTAAACTCTCAAATCAATCACACTTTTAGATTTATTCAATCCTTAGCCATATGGATATCCTAATGCTTAAACTGCACATTCAAACAAATAAGTTTTTTTCTAAGTAGATACGCCCCAAATAATTACCGTTATTATTAATTCTTGAGCTTCTGAATGGCTTGATCACTTCTTTCTGTACCCTGTCATCTTGTTCCCATCCACCCAGTCATGTTAGATGTTAGAATGATTTTCATCTGGATTACTTTCTTAGTAATACTTTCTTAGTATTCCACATTTCCTCCCAAAGCCCCCTGGGTCAGATGTTGTTACTATTGGAAGAGTGTAACATGAACTGTCACCAACACATAGATGCTTATTTTCATATGCATCCACCACCACTAGATGACACCAATTCATACTGACATATACATAATCTTTTCATTCATAATCAAATATGCACATTCATTTTCCTTCATGTATTGTTCAGCTCTGCACCAGATCCTACTTCCTTCCTTCAGATCTTTTAAAACTTGCTCCTTTTTTCATCATTCTGCCATCATTTTTTCAATCACTCAGCTATCATTCTGCTGAATATCTAATTCTCACAGTGCTGTTTAATGTCTATGCATATTTACTCATGTATTATTGTTGTAGTATTATTATTTATCCTTCTTACTATCTTATTATCATCTTTACTCCCCTCTCTTATTGTTATGATGATGATGATGGTCATTATTCTATTGCTTTGTCTGTACACTGAGAGCCTCTGCACAGGAGACAAATTCCTTGTGTGTCTAATCACACTTGGCCAAATAAAGTATTAAATTTTCATAGGACTCATCCAACATCCTTCTAAAGGTGGTTTGAAGATGCCCAGTTAGGCATTTTTAAGGAGATTCCTCACATTATCTTCAGTTTATCTCAACCCATAACTGAATCCACCTTACTTTGTA
>BHFT01031992.1:0-19582 GCA_004320025.1 Laticauda laticaudata
AGAGAGAGAGAGAGAGAGAGAGAGAGAGAGAGAGAGAGAGAGAGAGAGAGAGAGAGTTGTCTTTGTGTATCTCCTGATGAAATTATTCCTGTCTATTCATGTTCGTGAATGTTTATGTCTGGCTTAATTCAAAGAAACAGGAATTCTTATAAAACCCATATTAAAATTATGTTGAAAAAACATCTGCAGTAGCTACTCACTAATTTTCAAGTAGAACATTAAAGACAATGGCATCATTCCAAAATAATCAGCTTCTGGACAACTGCCATCTTTAATGCACATAAAATGTTTTAACAGAGAAGCTCCATTCAATGCTTTATTTCTTGATTTTATTATTTGCTGCAAATCTTGTCTAAGATTACATATATATATGATAGCATCAGCTCAATTATTTCATACATTCTCATATTGTGGATTTGTCTAAAATATCATTTTCTTGTCATGTTACCATAAATATTCTCTCCAAAATATTGGAGAAAAAAATATTGTTTCCCAAAAAAATATAATATAATCAGTCTAATCTAATCTAATCTAATCTAATCTAATCTAATCTAATCTAATCTAAATTAGATATTTATTTATTTTATTTATATTGCCACCTATTCATCCATGGAGACTTGAGGCAGCTTACACAACATCAAACCATATTTAAAACAAAAAATAAAAAGCAATAAAAACTAACGAAAAGAATCAAATAAATTAGTAAAGTACAATAGAACGAAATTTGGGAAAATTAAAAACAAAACAAAAAGCAAAACAAAAACAAAAACCAACTCCCATCCCCTGCCTCGATGACAGCAGATCACACTAGACATTTGATGGGCTCCATCCCTCTCTGGGTTCTCCAAGCTCACTGGCAAAACCAGGTCTTCAGTGCCTTTCGGAAGAGTGCTAGAGTGGGGGCCATTCTAATCTCTTGGGGAATGATATGCCAGAGAGAGTGAGCCATAACATAGAAGGCCCTTCTTCTGGGTCCCACCAGATGTATCTCCCTCAGAGGTGGGACCTGGAACATTCCCTGCCTCTTCACTCTAATAGGTCAGGTAGATGTGACTGGCAAGAGATGTTTCCTCAGATAACGCGGACCCAAGCCATGAAAGGCTTTAAAGGTGACAATCAGCACCTTGAATTGCACCTGGAAGCAAATTGATAACCAATGCAGCTCCTGCAGGAGAGGTGACACATGTGCATACTAGGGTCTGCACAAAACCATGCGGACTGCTGCATTTTGCACCAGCTGGAGCTTCTGGATGCTCTTCCAGAGTAACCCCATGCAAAGTGCACTGCAATAATCAAGATGGGAAGTGACCAGGGCATGAATGACTGTGAGTAGGGACTGCTGATCCAGGAAAGGGCATAACTGGTGCACAACTCCCAGTTACGCAAAGGGTCTGTTTGGGATAGTGCCACCCCATCCAAGACTAAAGGTGGTAATTCTCCTTGAGCCAACAAACCCCAAACCCAAAGCCACTCAGTTTTGCAATGGTTTAGTTTCATCCTGTTGCTCCCCATCAAGTCCTTAACAGCCTCCAGGCACTGCAAGAGGGAGAACACAACAATACTTAACTCATCATAGACTGAGACATACAGCTGAGTATCATCAGCATATTGGTGATACCTCAGTCTATGGACCATGGACCATGGTGATGGATGATCTCACCCAGCAGCTTCATATAAATGTTGAACAGGATCAAAGAGAATACTGAGCCCTGCAGAACCCCTAGTTTATCAAATAAATAATTTATAGATACCACTAGTTTATCTATCTTCAGTTTAACTATGGATAGAGTCATAACCATACCATCTGGTACAGAACTTGTTCCATTACCTGAACTGCATATCCATTTTCATATTCACTCCTGCCTTAATCACTATGCAAGAGGATTTTGCAAGGCAGTCCAGAAATTTTTCACAAGAAGAGTTCCCCCCTCCTCTACTCATTGCAGAATACCTTATGCCACCAGACTTGAAATTCTAGACCTAGTAAACTTAGAACTACTCTGCCTTTGGTCCGATCTAAGTATAGAATATAAAATTATACATTGCAATGTCCTACCTGTCAATGAATATTTCAGCTTCAACCATAATAAACAAGAGCACACAATAGATACAAACTCAAGGTAAATCGCACCAAACTTGATTGCAGGAAATACGACTTCAGCAACAGAGTGGTCAATGTCTGGAATATTTTACCTGACTCTGTGGTTTCTTCNCATAAGCGCACCAACATGCCTACCATCCCTGTCCTATTGTTTCTTTTTATTTTTCTTATATGTATCCATTTCATATATTAATAATGTTTATACTTATATGTTTATACTTATACCTGTTAACTTATAACCGCTTGACCAAATAAATAAATAAATAAATTTGGAACTGCCCTTGAATACTACATCAAAGCTACAAATAGTCCATGATGCAATGGCATGACAAATTATGACTATACTACATTACACAGATATACACATGACTGCTAAATGGATGGCACTGGTTCTGGGTGCAAATGAGGTTCTAGGTACAATTCAAAGTGCTACTTGTCACTTATAAAACCCTTTCTTACATAGGTCTGGTTGTATGCAGGACTACCTCTCTTCTTTTGTTTCTATCTACCCTATATGACATGATTGATTGGATCTTGCATTTTACATCCCACAATAGCAACTAATGTGCTCTAATAAACAATATAAATAATGTAAATTAAACAAAGAAAGAGATAAATGTGCTACCAAAAATATTAGCAATTTTGCACATTATAAAATGTGGTCTTCGATGCATTGGCAACCTATTTTTCCTTATGTCCCATAAATTCCTTGCAGCAACTGATTGCTTCACATCACCTTGTAGGGGAGATGAGTGGCATAAAATTTAATAAATAAATATAAATAAAAAGCAGTTTTCAAAGAAAAAAAATATATTGGGAAAGGACCCTTAATTTAAGAAGGAGAATTTTAGAGACAAATATACAGTATTTAAGGTAAATTATAATTAGTATTTAGATGTAAAAAATTACAAAGAATCATGCAGCAGACTAGGTATAGTCTGGAATTGGGTGGCATAGGGTAAGGTGTCTTCATGTCAATGGCAATATAGGGCAAGGTTTTTGGTTTTAATGTTTGGTTTTAATATAGTTTTTATGTTGCTTTATTTCTAATATTGTTTTAATTATTGATTGGAAGCCACAAATAAATAAATAAACAAATAAACAAACAAAGAAATAAATGAATGAATGAATGAATGAATGCCTTTAATTTGAAACAGTTGTTGACAACTAAGGGAAGTTTGTACCAGAAAAGGCAACAATTTCTAAACAGAAGAAAGAAAAACATATATTTAATTTCTTTAGCAGATTCTTTTGTATGAATAAACAGTAAAATCAGCTTCCAATCTATTGATCTAAACTTCCAGTAATGCCAGCCACTACTGCCATTGTGTATTGGCAATAATTTGCAAAATATTAGTTTGCATAAAGCTTAGTTAAAACTTCTCTAGGTCTTTAGATGAGCACAGTTCCCTAATAATAGTAATTTTTAATCAAAGTATTACTAAGAAATATTTATAGGAGTGTTAAAAATAAAAATTCTATAAGCTAAATAAATCAAGCTTTATTTTACTTTGCATAACTCCAACTTCTGAAAAGATTCTGATATATTTCCTCTTGGCAGCAATTATCAGGTAATCACCTTGAAGTTTTTTTTTTCCTTGAAAAGCTTCAATTGCTCATTTTTTTAATAGGCAGAAAACATAATAAAAAAGGGAAAAAACATGTCTTTTTTTCTTGCCAACTGGATTTTTTAAAATCTTAATATATTGAATGTGTATCTCTCCCCCTACTTCATAGACTTCACCTCTTGATAACCCATCTATTTTATTTTATTACACTCTTTCAAAAAACTAAATTGCTGCAGCTAATCAGCTGGGAAAAGTAATAAAACTGCTTCCAGAATTTATTGCCTCTACTTTTAAAAGAAGCATATTTTCATCAGTTAAATCTGTACTTCTTAATGATGATTGTGGTTAGTGCATAGAATTTAGGAGATTTTGCAAAGGATAGTTCAGTTACAATGCACTTTAATCAATGACCAAAATAAAGTTCTTTGTCCTTTGACTATTTACAATGGCACAAGGTATGTATATTTTCCCCTACAATTGTGGAATTTTTCCTAGATAAGTAAGTATAATGCTTTTTTCATTTTCTTTCATTTTGAAAGAATGCTGCAAAAATATTTGGGGGAATAGAATTTCTGTATTAATAGAGACACAAATTAATTAATTAATTAATAAAGGAACAAATGCAATGTAGCAGTCTCAAGGTTATTCGTATGTCAACTCATGTCTTATTCCCTAACTTGGTGACTTATTATGGGAGAATATTGCTACAGAAGTATTGGAACATTGAAAAATTAACAACTTTTGATATAAATATAATTAATAGTAATAATAGCATGTAAGACCAGAGATATATCATATATTTTCCCAAATATTAATATAAACATCCAATTTTTAAAAAGCTACTGGCATATTTTGAAGAAATATGAGTAGTTTATTTAAGCAATATATTGATAGCTCTATATACAGTAAGACTGAAATTTGCCAAAAGAGAAATCTATGTCTGTCTGTCTGTTTCTATCTATCTATCTATCTATCTATCTATCTATCTATCTATCTATCTATCTATCTATCTATCGATCTATCTATCGATCGATCTATCGATCGATCTATCGATCTATCGATCTATCGATCTATCGATCTATCGATCTATTATCTATCTACCATCATATCTATTATATATCTATTACCTTATAATTAAAATATAAATAGTAATATTGTGTCATCTGCCAAGTTCTGATGAGTTGTATTTATTACAATTTTCCACCATACATGTTCCATTGACATCTTCAAGTAGGTGAGTGATTTTAGATTGCAGTTTGATCACAGAAAGGTAGAAACTTAAGGCCCTATCACACTGCCCAACGGATGCAAAAGGTTTGTAAAAAGGACACAGCGGATGAGCAAAATGTTGTCCATTCATCTCGTAATGCGCTGTACAAGAAAGGGGTGCAAGAAAATGATTGTGACATATAAAACAGAAGGCGGATAAACACGGTGAAAGAACACTGCGATGGGGGGAGGCAGTGCTAGAGCTGGATGGGATAGAGCGGAGAATGCAGAGCAAGAGGCTGCGGAATAGGAAGCAGATTGCGGGAGTGGACATTTTTGGTCCCAATCAGCGTCTATGTACCCTACCGATGGGGGAGCTCAAAGCGAATGCTGGATCGCAGAAGCGGATACGAGAGCGGATGCAGAGCGGAGTGCACAGCCGGAGTGAAGCGGGATGCAGAGCAAGAAGCCTAGTGGTGCAGAAGCGGAGCATAGCGGATGCAGAAGGCGGAAGCCTAGCGGATGCACAGCAGTCACTGCCATCGGGGGGGCATTTATTGCATCAGCCCCGTGGATATAAAGGGAAGCAGCTCTGTGTGAAGCAGTTGTCCCATTCAGAGGAAAGACTGCATCCAGACACATCCGGTCGCCATTGCAGCACTGCCCTGCCTGACTCCAGTCCTGTGCTGCACTGTTGAGCTGCTAGCTGTTGGTCTGCCATGCCTGGTCGCACACGCCTCCCTGCCACGCCTTGCTGGTCTGCCATGCCGTGCACCTCACTGCCATGCCCTTGCTGTCTGCCACGCCCATTGTGGACTGCTGCCGTGCATCAAGCGCCGGGGTGGAAGACAGCCCTGCGCTGCTTCGAGCCCTTAAGTGTGTGTCCTCACGCCAGCCAGCCAGCTCTTCTGCCAGCGTGCTCCGTGCCAGCCTTTGGTCCTGCGCGTGCCGCAGCCTGCCTGCTCATGCTCACCGTAGCATCAGCGCAGCAATCCCCACAACGCCATGGGGAAAGAAGAGAAAAGCTCTCAGCCAATTACTGCTGCCACCTTGCAAGAAGGGAGACAGGGCACTCGCCCATCCACGACCCCTGGGCTGCGCTCTACTCTGCTTCTGCTGGGCTTCTGTGTAGCACGGGCTGCCTTCTGCGGCTGGGGCTTCTGCTGCTTCCTGCTTCTGGGGAGCTAGATAGCTGTCTTATGGCGGTGTGGTGCTCGTCTGGCCTCGGTAGCTACGACTGGCTGATCGCTTCCTGGCGGTGGTGCTTCTAGCTCGTGCTTAACTCTGAGCTAAGCCTTGCTCCTGCGGTGGTGCTCTGGCTCGGGTGCTCTACTCTTCTGGCTGGGAAGGCTTGGTCCGAATATGGATACTCTGCTCGTCCATAGTGCTCCGTGCTCCTGGACTAGCTGCTGCTCATCGCTCGCTCAGTACATAGCTATCGTTGCTCCCTGGTCTGCTCTTGCCTGCTCGCTCCTGCTTGGTCCTGCTGCGTGCTCCTGGTCCTGCGTAAGGGGGCTCCTGGCGGCTTTACTCTGGCTGCGCCTGAATCAGCTGGTCTGCTGGTGCGCCTGCCTGCTCGCTGATGATGATGATCCTGCTGGAGTGACTGCTGCCTGCCTGCTGCTGCTGGGGTGATGGGATGATGATGATTAGTGATGCCTGCTGGATGCTGCTGCTGCTTTCGCTGCTACTGATGTATCCCATGCTGAGTGGATAGGCTGGCTGGTGCCTGTGGCAATAAGCATGTGTTGGGGTGTGGAGGAGGCATCGCCTGTACAACCGTGGAAGCAGCCCCTCTGCATGAGCGCGCAACCAACTGGGTCCTGGGCTAAGGAGACGGAAGAGGTCGATATCTTATGGAACGGGGAGATGGGAGGTTAATACAGACTCCCATTTAGGAGATGAACACGAGGATGAAGGTGCGTTGAGGTGTCGGCTGAGAGCCGAGAGAACATGAACGTATCCTCGTGTGGCGGAAGGGACACCGATGGCCCTACTGGGACCCACCGCCCAAAAAGGAAAGCAGGCCTGCTTGGGAGAAAGGAGAGGGAAGAGTCCTGGGTACACATTGAGAGGAATGTGCATGCCGGGCTTGTTGGAAATTGGCAGTATGGAGCACCTGGTCACGGTAAAAGACTGGCACTCAAGAGAAATCTGGCCAGGCCACGGTTAAGCTGACGACAGGAGACCTATATGTCATGGCTAATGCAAGCGTCCGGAGGGTGGAGAATCTCGCTTCACCCCCCGAGGAGCCAGCAGGACAGCCTCTCACGGACCCTCTCCCCGCAGCCTGCTGTAGAGCCAGTCCTCTTCCGACCGAAGAGTCAGCTCTGCTCCAGGCAGGTTTCTGTGGAAGCGTCGCATCAGGCGGAGAACCCGACGGAACGCTGTTTTAACCATCGGGCGGGACTCCTGCGTGCAGTGGGAGAAAGGGAGACAGGCCATGTCCCACAGCCCTACCCGCTATCCACACCCCAGTCTCCGACGCTGCAACAGAAAGGAGAGAGCCAGACAGAAGGGAGCAGAGCCACCACTGTACCTGCTGAGATCAGGGACACCCATCCGGAGCCAGCCCCATCGTGTGAAGTCTCTCCTCTCTCAAGCTGTTCCACATCGGACCCTCCCTTCGCGATGCCCCTCTGAACGCAGACCGCCCCTTCACACCCTACGTCAACTGCTCAGACCCCGAGCGGGACATGGCCGTTTGAAGTCAGCCCAGTACGCAGAGTGGCCACAGAATGGAACCGGAGGTTCACCAAGGCTGCTTCCACAACCCTGCCAGACCCATGAGGAACTGCTCGCCACCCAGTCCAGTCTGCTCCTTCCACCCCTAGGTGATGTCACCTCCCGATTTTACACACAGGCTTTCAACTAGTGCTCGCCCTCACCTACCCAGGGCATATGGCTTAGGCCAAAAGGAGGTCCAAAGCTACGTGGCAGCAGAATCATTTTTTTCTCCCCTCACCCTTATTTTTTTTATTTTTTATTTTTTTGTTTTTTGTGTGCGCTTATTATTTTTTTTTTTTTTTTTTGTTTCCTTTTTTTTTTTTTTTTTTTCTTTTTTTCCCCCCCTTTGTTTTTTATTCTTTTTTTTTTTTTGTTTTTTTTTTTTGTTTGCTTATTTCTATTCCCGTCGCAGGCACTAGAGTCATCGGACGTACACCTGGATTGTTGCGCGACCGGGTTCCTATCTTGATGCCAACTCGAAGATATGCCATCCCCACAAGACGACTTGTACTGCGCCAACCGTAACGCCCTCCAAGCCCAGATGCCAGTACACGCAGTCTCCATCACAGCTGCAGACCAGACAGCCCCCACTACACCTGCTCCTTCCTCCACCCCACAGCCAAGCCCGGGGCACTGAAAGCTCATCTGTCCTGGTACTCGGGGCTATGGCCACTATGCCCCATGGGCATGGAGATGGAGCGCTCCCAACATCCACGGGGCTCTGAGTGACCAGCTTGCCGAGGAGTTCCTCAACACCACCGAATCCAGCCTTGGTTGTCCTACAAGTCGGGGCCCGTAGGGCAACCCTCTAGTGGGCACTTTCAGACAGCACTCCAGCACCAGACCACCTCCACAGAACCGATGGGACCCTCTCCACACTCCCTGAGACTGGGCACACTCTCAAGTGACCCGATAAGAAGTGCCAGAGACTGGGTGCTACCTGTCGACTTTATTTGGATACAGGGGAAGCTCTTGACTTGGTGTTCATTGTTTCTTTTACCCAGACTATTGTAGTTAATAAAGTTTTATCTTATGCCCTTCCACAACGCTTGTTCTTTCATATTTTATTTTTGTACAACTCGAAAGGTCTTGGTGAGAAAGCTTTTACGAATGCCATATTAAGGCTTTGCATGCTTGGTGGGATGGGTAAGGAGTAGCAGTGGGATGGGGAGGGATACATTTGGGATGGGTAAAGATACCTTGTGGGATGGGAGGGATACCTTTAAGGATGGGTAAGGAATAGGCAGTGGTGAGTTGGCAGGGAGTACTTTGGGAATGGATGAAGGATAGCAGTGGGGTGGGCAGGCATACCTTGGATGGGTAATAGCTGTTTGGATGGGCAGAAGATAGTTGGGATGGGTATACAGAAATAAGCTTGTGAGGAGTTGGGTATTTGATGATAAGCTGTGGGGTATCGATAAAGTCTCCAAGCTGCAAGCATAATGGGGACTGTATGGTCCACCCCTCCCAGAATGCCACATGCCATGGCCCTGTCATTAATCAATAACAATGTACGCATTGATCCAACACAATCGTCACATACACAACTGTTTTTCACCTTAATATACTGGCGCTGCTTACATTGTAGGCCCACCCAAAACTACATGGCCCATTCTCATCCGTGTGAAGAGACAGGCTGAAGAAGCCATCCAATTAAGCATCTTATCATTCCTGTCTTGCCACTCCACTGCTTCCAGCTGGGGATGTGTGCATTTCCCCAGTTTTTCAAGGAGCAGGTTTGTGCATGCTTGGTCTTACCCTTATGTGAGAGCTCTGTGGGGGACCTTGCACATACCTCAGTGTCAATATACAGGGTTTTGCCTTGCCCCTATCCATTCTCCTGAGAGGTCATCTCATGTCCCCTTTGAGTTTGTGTGTTAAAGGTCCAACTATTAGCCTGTAATCCTTGTCAGACATCTGTGTAGTTCTAGGTGCGCATAAGAGATTAGATATACAGATGGCAGCAGAGCTTCCACGATCCTCCCTCACGGTCTGTGGCGATCGCTGCATGGTGGACTGGACCGAAGTACCTTGGAAAGCTGTTTGGTCCAAGATGCCAAAGGCGTTCCTCTCACCACCCGCGCTTGCCCCGTGGAATTATATCGTTCGGAGTTGAAGCATCGTCTCTTCAAGTGAGGGAAAGTCTAGGAGTGTAAGGCTTCTCGATGGAGTAGGCTTCTGAGGGAGATCAGGAATCATTATCACCAGTCACGATGAAGTAGGGTCACATTCTGTGTGATTGTGTGTCGTTGGGCAGGGGTTCTGGATTCTGGGATATGCCTATGTTGGGTTGTGCATTCCAGCTCCCCTCCTTTAACGAGATGACATGGTGTTTGATAAACCCTGGACATCTGAACATGAGCGTCTCCCTGAAGCACGATCGTGATACATATATCTGTGGTAAGTCAGGCATTCAACCATAGAGACGAAGAAGGATGAATTGCTGGAATGTGAAGGGCCTTTAGGTTGAGAAATTATAGTGTGAGATACTCCTTACCGATCTTGGCTGAGTCGCTATTGCAGGCACCAGCAGTGCTTTCCCCACTGCTTAGTGGCTCCTAATGTGTGTGAGTGAGAGTTCACCTCTGATACCACTGTATATTCTGCTAACTTTCTTCGGCATACCTTCTTTCTCAGTAGGAGGGGCATCTTGGTGATGGAGCTCCTCTTCTCGAGGTATTACGCTTTCGATAATGGCCACTGCCCACTTCTCTGACCACAATGCTGTATGGTTTTGTGTGTGGCACCCTCCAGCTGTATCTTGCATGTACTGTTAATGGTCCCCTGAGCGCAGGTGGCACAGAGTCATGCCATCTTGAGCCGCAGGGGTCGGCTGGGGCAGAATTTGGTGGCTCTGCTTGGTCAACCTGGGTGTCAGCCGCTGCACAACTTTTGTCAAACATGGCTGAGGCATCCCCTCATCGAAAGTTCGGAGATGACAATTGCGTGTTCCTTCGTTCGCTGAGTCCACCATAGCTTGTTGTTACAGTTCCGGGTACTCTGCTCTTCTGCCGCGATTCCATCTTCGACGTCCAGACCACTTCTTGGCCACCGTCCTTTCTCCGTAGTAGAAGTTCACAGAGCCTGTAGATGGCTTCGTCACTGTGTGCAGAAGGATGGTTGGCTACCAAAAAGAGTTATGTTACGATCCAGTGGTGGACATGACTGAGATGGCTGTGGGAAAGACAAGAGCAGATGAAGGGCTGCAGAGGTTGCCACAGCTGATCTGCTGGTGCGTGAAAGTGAGATCCAGGTGAGTTCTTCCGCTTTTTATAGGCAATATAGGGTTTCCGACTATCTGTCCCCTTTGCAATCCTCTAAGGCATCCTCTAGACATCCGTTAATATCCGAGATAGGGTCCTCCCCGCCTCTGGGAATGTTTTTTTTCCGTTTAAAATGCCTTTGTTTTGAGCTGCTGGCAGTCCACATTTCCATTCTTTTTCTGTCTGCTACTAACGCTGTGAGTCCCGTTCCGCTTCCTCCTGCATCCGTTTTACCGCTGGATACGGATTCGACGTTGCGCAGAGTGGCCAGCAGATGCCTAATTCGGGATATAAAGGCGGGATGCGTAACAGAAGCAGAACAGCAGATGTCCCCCGTATGCCTAGCGTTATGCAGAATGGACAGCATGGATAGCATTTTCCGGTTCAAAGAGTTTTGGAAAGCGCTCAAAACCTTCTGAAGCAGATGAAATGTCAAAAGATGGATGCCTGGACAAATGCAGAGAGGAATCAAAACGGAAGGCCGTCGAGTAGCAGAACCGGAGCCTCTGCGTTAACCAAACGGATTGGCAAAGTGTTAACGGATGGCAAGTGTTTTTCTCCATTTTACATCCTCTTTCCATCCGTTGGTGCAGTGTGACAGGGGCTTAAGCAAGCTTCATTGGAAAAGCTGGCATTAAACAGCCATAATATCAATTACATAGCTTAATGTTTAAACATAAATAATACTGTATTTGATATACAGTCTGTATATCAGATCATATTGAACACAAGCTACTTTATTCTAGTAGCTATTATTAAGACAAAAATTAATCATCAGTGACTCTAGGATAGTTCGCATCAGTGTAGGAAATTATTCCATTAGCTAAGATGAAACAGAGTAGTAGGTTTGCCACTACATGGGCAATGACCAATGCATTATTTAGACATGTGAGCTGATCAAAAATATGAGACTGCAACAATAACTTAACTATTACTACCAGTACACTATTGCTTCAAAGATGAATTTATTGCACATATAAGCTGAAGTATTGATCAGGACAAATTTTATTTAAAATTTAGTGGGGTGTGAAATTACCCCGATTTCCTCTGCAAGTGTTTTTCTTTGGTGGATGTTTGCATTTTGTTCTCTGGAATCTGAATTCCAAAGCAAAATAGCAGAAGGTAAATTAAAATTTGTGGCTTGCCTGGGAAATATATAAGGCTTTCCTATGCTTTGAAGTAAATAATCTGTTTAATAAACAAGACACTTTCCCCTTAATAACAAGTAAAGGCCTGTTATGGCTTTGAATGCTAATAAGAGAGTTGAATACTAAAAAGCAGAATGGTCAGACACATCCAAAGGGACACGATTTCTGAGTCCTCTTGAATCTGAACTGAAAGGGGAAATGCCACGTCACAGTTGGTGCTAAGATTGCAAAGCCAAGCATTGATCTGACACAGTTCACAGAATTACTGACTTAACATCCCACTATCTCATCTTTTCCAGAGTTCCCCTGCTTTTTGTGAAATTTATTTTTTAAAGATCATGCTTCTTATGACTAGTTTCTCTAATTTGAATATAATAGTCAGATATGGTAGTATGTTGTCATGAAATGCATGGAAGTGATGGTACCAGCATTTCATAATCTTTAATATTTATTATTATTTATTTTTATAGAAAAGAAATGCTCAGTTGAAAATTGCAAATTTAAACATTCATTGTTATTTCAGGGCTATAACAAAGGCGTATTAGTAGCCATCTTTTGTAGATCTCTAAGTAAGACAGTTTTAAGTATGGTAGCTGAAAAATACCTGTGAGATTGACTTTTAAGAATTAAATAGTAAAACCTATTTTATTTAAAACCACAGCATGAATCTAAACTGATATCATTATCTTTTTGCACTACAGATTTTCCTAATCTTTCAAGTATCTCAATAAAACAGTGAGAGTAATTTAGTAAAACAATTTTCTTTCAAACCTGTAACACATATGAATATTAAATGAGTCTGTACTCAGTATGTGACAAAGATTCACATTCATGAGGATTAAAGATAGAAATAAAGCTGGCTAGTCACTCAATTGCTACATTATAAAGATAGTAACTAATGAACCACATTGGAAAACACTCTCCAAAGGTGATTTATATTTATATTTTTCAGTAGACAGCTCATAATGCCAGGCTTCTTGAAGCAATAAAGCCAAGTTGGAATATTTGAATTTCAAAATTAATAAATAACAAAGTATTTAAGACATTCTGATTTTGGTATTATTGTCTGATTAATTGTTAAGCAGACTAAAGGGATTAAATGGTCATATTTATGTGATGATTAGTAATAAATAAGACAAAGCTTTTGTATATACCAAAGGGAACAATGGAACTTCATGAAATACTGGCAAACTGTCCAACTGCTTTGGAAAAGACTAAGAAGCATAGCATCTTTTCCAAGGAATCAGGAAAGTGAGCTTGATTATGAATGTGCATAGTAATACATATAGGTGGTGGATTTATTGTTAAAACTTAGAGGGGAAAAGATACTAGGAGATCATATAGAAGCTTCTTCGCAATACATTAAGGAAGCATATATTTATAGTATGTATCAGATGGTCACATACTATATAAAGCAGTTAAACAAATGATGCTGCAAATGAGGTGGTGATGGTAGTTGCTATATTCCATTTTGCAGTGGAATCACAGTTTTGAAATATGGCCTTTTAAATTTACCTCTTTGTATTACCCAAATAAATGACAGGCATTCCTTCGGCTATACTTCCTACTATGCATGATCATATCAAGATGCTTTATTTACTTTGGTATGATTGTTCCTTTCCTCATAATCTTGTTTAAGTGGGACTTTAGGTGAGATGATATTGTAGTCACAACTGAATGAATAGTTGAGAAGACTGGAACCTCTTCAGATAAGGAGAGGAAAGACATCCGCTCCTCACTTACTTCAGACAACTGTTCCTCAGGAGGGGACCACAAGATAATGGATTTCCATGGGTTTAAATGCTGGGACACAGAAAAGTCACAAAGAAAAGCCATCAAGCTCTCAGCCATGGCAAGCCATTTTGAAGGAAACTGGCTAACCTTACTTTATAATCACTTCTTGAAATTACCTATTGAGCTGTTTTAAGATTTCAAAACAAGTTTTCAAAGCCTCCTGATCAGTTTATCTTTGCTTCAGATTAAAAGAAAAAACAACTAAGCTGAAAGATTTAAAGAATATAAAGCAAATGGCTAAGTAAGACTTCAATCCAAGAAAGTTATAAATGAACTAATGCTATACCAGTGCTTCACTATGAAATTTTGTGATCGGGCTTAGTTTTTGGGGAGGAAAATAAGGGGGGAAATTGGGCCTCTGCCAGCATCCATCATTTGGCTGGCATCTTGTCAGTGTGTGAGAGAGTGTGTGAGAGAGTTGAGGGCTGTTTGGAAACTGAAGCAGCAGCTGTGTATGCAAGGAGACAGCAAGGAACCTGGGTGTGGCTTAGCTGAACTGTTCTATACCAAAGCTGAAACTCCTCTCTTCTGCTTATGTTTTGCATTTGGAAGGTGGGGAGGGGGAGTAGAACTCCTTAGCATCAGAGCATGTTAATAATGATATACAAAATACTAATGCTCTGATGGTCATTTCAAAAACTAATTTCTTAGTGAGCACCTAGAAGCCAAGAGGAACATACAAGCCAAATTTCAAATTTGTAGTTCTGGAGATTTTGTGATAATGTGTGAGTGGTATTTCACTTTTGTATACAATATATAGATTAAGGACCCAGACAAATTTGGAATTTAGACTTTTTCTATGAGGATTTTGGAGATAATTTTATAAATAAACAGTACCTTTATGGGAAATAAATTATTTTGTTAACCTTAATTATGGTAGAAATGGGGCACTAGACTAAAAATTCCAGACATTTAAGTTAGAACATGTATAAACAATTTTGTCTGCAAAATGTCTTGCAAGCCCATCTCCCATCAGTAAAGCAGGAAAAAAATGTCTTTTGACACTTGCTCATCTTTGCTGCCCAATTTCAGGCATCAAAGTCAAAGAAGGTAAAAAATAAAATTAATTTCATACCCTCTCCATATAATTTAATTTGATTTCTGACTTGTGCTCAGTCATGTTTAACCTGTACGTTTTTCTGAAATCATGACAACCATTTTCCTTGCTTTTTTATGTTTGTTCCTGAGACTACCAATATAGAATTAATAAATATGCACATGTATAAAAGCAAGCACATAAATTTCACAGGCTAGTTCCCCATTTCAGAAGTCAAACCAGGACTTCAAAACAATTGTCAACATCCCCTCCCCAAAGGAAAAAATAAATCTTATTTTTAAGCTGTTGCTTTTCTTTCAAAATTTATTTAAATTATGGCATATTAATTTTTGGCACATTATGTACACATTCATTTCTAAACTGTGGATGACTCCAAAGAATTATGTCCCGAGTATTTTTGAAAATATCAATGCATTTTTAAATGAAATTGACAATACATAATACTGTATCTAAATAACAATTATTGCTTTTGTTCTGTAAATGGGGAAAAAGCTATTAAACCAATTCATCCTTTACAACTCAATAAAACAGAATGGTATCAAGGGAAATATGCCAAGTGCTTAATATGTATACTGTCGCTGCAAAATAACAGTCGTGTATTTGTATAGCTTCATCTAAAATATGACTATTTTACACAAGATGTTATTTCTTTGCTTGTTTCCGTTCCTCTACTCTTCAGCCTGGAATCAAGATAAGGTTTTTAAAAGAGATAAGAGATTGGAGAAAAGAGGTGAGAAGTTTAATTTTTGCAGCTAATTGGAGGAGGGGAGAGAGATCAACAAGCCAGCCCCTCCCAGCTTTTTTTTTTTAATTGAAGAATTGTGGCTTTCTGGAGCAGGGTGGAGATTAAAGCAAGGGAAAGGTTTTGGGAAGCTTGTCCTGAAGCTTTTATCTTTACAGGCAGAGAGGGGCTGGTTTCCTAAAACCTTGCAAGAACCAGGATAGGCTTGGAGCCTCCCTTGGCCAGTTGCTTGATGGCCAGTTAATGAGCCAGAAAGCTCAAAAAGCAGCCACCATTTCCATAAGGAATTGTCAAGGTGCTGAAAATGGTAGCTACCTCCAGGCATGGGGAGCAGACCAGTGGTGGGATTCAATTTTTTTTACTACTGGTTCTGTGGGCGTGGCTTGGTGGCAAGAAAAATCTCCAGTCAGAGATGGTATTTGCCTGTTCTCTGAACTGCTCAGAATTTCCACTGCCAGTTCTCCAGAACTGGTCAGAACCTGCTGAATACCACCTCTAGAGCAGACCGAACTGCTACAAGGTGCCATTAGGGGAGAAGGGAAGAAGAAATCTCTGTGATCTGCACATGATGTGTGTGCACATGATCTGCACAGATGTGCACATCTGCACATCAGTGACCATGAGGACACTGGATCTCTTGTAACTTTGAAACAGGGTCCTTTGTAATTTTGGAATGTTGGTCAAAACTTTGAATGCTCATCAAGGGGCCATTCAAGTAGCTGGGCTATTGTTTCTTGAGGACAATATTAAAGCAATATTGAAAATCAAAAAAGAAAGTGAGCATCTTAAGATGAAAAAGTAGATGAAAAAAGACAATTACCTTTCCTAAGATTTGGAGGTCCCCTAGAGAATTTGGACAAACACTCTGTGTGTGTGTGTGTGTGTGTGTGTGTGTGTGTGTGTGTGTGTGTGTGTGTGAAAAATCTCTCAATTGTATCAAAGGATTTTTTTCCTTCATCAGGTGATAGAGTAGTCCCTATGGTTTTGGTTTGTTTGCTCGTGTGGTTGTTCAAATCAGTGAAATTTGCTTCCATTAGTATATGATCTTTGTCTATCTTTAGAAAACCTCTTGCTAATTCATTATGACCACTGAAGAAATCATTTGTTAAAATCTATTAGCTAAAGCAACAATTACAATTTTTAAAATTACATCAATCAATGCAATAGGATGATTGTGACCTTTACCAGATTTCAGTATAATTAATATATATATATTTAAAAAAATCTCTTCTATAATGAAACAAGCTACTTACAATTAGAAGAATCTAATTTCATAAGGTCAATTTTAGGTAACTTCAGTCCTTGGTATCTTCATCTTAGTTAGTTCAGATAAGTTTTCATGTTTACTACATAAGAAAGTTAAATCTTAAAAATTATAAATGTCTATCTTAAGGAGAATTATGTATCTTATCATTCCTATCTTAATGTTTTTGGTAAAGCAAATTAGTATGAAAATTTTTAAATGACTGGAATAAGTCATGAAAATGACTTATTGAAAATGACTGGAATAAGGAAATGGAGAATTCCATTTTGTTTAAACAGTGGGAAACTATTTAATACCAATATCAAAAATTTCACTAGATCTCAGAGTTCACTAGATCTCAGACTTGTTATATGACAAAAATATTTTACCTATTTTGCACACCATTGCATTTATATAGAAAAGTTTGGATTGGTAGAGAGAAATATAAGAGTTTTCTTTAACTCTCCTAAAGGTACAGGGTTTATGAAAGAAGGAATTGTGTGTATTATTTCAATTCTGAGACAACATTTAATATTTTCAGATGACTGTATTCTAGATCAGCGGTCGCCAGCCTTTTGGACCTCAGGGACAACCAAACTCATAATTTTAGATCCCAGGAACCACTAACCGGTTCTGTGGGCATGGCCTAATTTGTGGGTGTGGCTTGATGGTCATGTGACTGGCTGGGCATGGCTTGTATGTAAATATTATAAATATTTATATAAATATTAATTTTTTTATAAAAAAGAGCAACTTTTACCCAAAATCAGGCAAAGCAGGCAGATTGAGTTGCTCACAGAATCACAGATTCATTCAGAGATCTATCTATCTGCCACTGGCTAGCTCAGTCTGTCACATAANTTAAAAAAGAGCAACTTTTACCCAAAATCAGGCAAAGCAGGCAGATTGAGTTGCTCACAGAATCATTCAGTGATCTATCTATTTGCCATCGGCTAGCTCAGTCTCTCAAATTTGTTTGCAAGCAAACCTTCAGTTCTAAGGGAGGTTCAGCTGTGTTGAGCCAAAGATCTAAAGACTAGCTAGAAAGCAAGAAATCCAACTATTTCCTGATTCCTAGCTAATCTAAATCTCCCTGCACAGCAGAACAGATAATGGTGGGAAAAAGGAAAAATAGCAATTTGGCAGGCAAGTTTACCGGGTAAGGAGTGAATGGGTGAGGAGGGTTCTCGCAGGTCATGTGGGTGGCACAGCCTTATGTTTCCGCGCAGCCTGGATGAATTGCTTTGCGGAGGTGCTCTGGGGATGAGATTTCTCTGTGGCCCACTGGTTGGCAACAGCTGTTCTAGATGCTGAAACATTATGTCAATATTGCTGGATAAATTATGGAAATGATTCTTCATGCCATTTCTACTACTAAGAGTCTAGTTCTTCAATATTAGATTAATTTATTATGTTCCTCTAAATCATTCTGGACTCCCAATGGCTACATAGATCTTCTCCATGATAATCTATCTTAAACCTTTCTTTCAAGTTTCCCATAGGTACACATTCTTCTTCTCTTTCCTTCTACATTTCCTAGCATTAGAATCTCTTGCAAAGCTGAGTCTTCACATAATGTGTCCTCAATCAGAATAATTGAGACTGCTCATTTGTGTCTTGAGTGAAACTCTTAATTAATTTGTTCAATGATCCATTGGTTTGTTTTCTGAATTGTCTTTAGTATTGTCAGAAACTTGAGATTTCAAATGTGTCAATATTCTTCTTGTCCTGCTTCTTTAAAGCACAACTTTTGCTTCCATAAAGTATTACAGGGAATACTATGGTTTGCATGTCTTTGTAGGTGTAAACACATTACGTTTATATTTGAAGGTCTTTTCCAAGGCATTCAAGGCTGCTATACTAATGTTCTGTATAACTTGGAAGGTTCCAAGTAGTCTATTCTGATTGGCCAGGAAGGCCAGTCTCATTAGAAACCCCAATCCAAGGAGCCGCTCAAAGGCGGCAAGTTAAAATAGTCATTGGCTACAAGCCAGCGGCAATGCCGTCTATAAAAAGGTGCCTGCCTCGCGGCTAAGCACAAATATTCCGTTACTGTTGCTGTTTAACTAATAAAGAGTTCATTTGTGAACCTTGGTCTACTGCGGCGTCTCTCTTTCCCGCGACAGAACACTGCGTGGTATGAGGATGGGAATGTCCTAAAGCGCGAGACCAGAGCCGTCTCAGCGAGAGAACAACCACGCTAGACAAGATATGGTGGTCAGTAACGCGCTGCCCAGCACCCTTCCAACCCCACATGAGGAAGACTTGGGAGTCTTACTGTCTTCTTCCGTTATGTTTTTTCATTTATTTTCTGCCATGAGGCAATGATCAATGGAAAAATTTTGGACCAGGAGAAAGAGGGCTGTCTGTACCATATAACACATTGTGGGCCAAGCCCGTGTTGGCAAAAGGCATTGGGTGAAACAGAGGCTGTGAAACAGATACCGGCTCTGAAGGCTTAAAACCGAAATGACTAAAATCTCACTACGCGCAGTTGTCTCAATATCTCATCAAAGACACCACGAGGTCTATATAAACGATGACCATTGCTGATTTTCGTCATGCAGGGCCAGCTCTCCGCCATCTGGCAGGAGCCTGACGAATTTTTCACAGCATATTGGATGAGGCCCATCTGCCGAATCGATCATGTTCATGTTAGGTCTCAAAGGACTCCTACATCTACCAAAGTTAAACTCTTGAAAATCCATGACCGCCTAACATAACTGTGGC
>BHFT01031993.1:855-23314 GCA_004320025.1 Laticauda laticaudata
AATGCAAATGAACATAGTTTTCTAGATTCAGAAATACTACTGTCTTTTCTATTCTGGACTACCCAGTAGAAATTCATTTAAGACAGATAGGAGATTTATTTAAACTCTTAGCAGTCAGGGCATTTTTTTTTCTTTGATAGGAACTGAATTATATGAGTGATCATATTTAAGGACAGGTACAAGGTTATCTCCCATGAAGACTTCAACTGACCTGTCCCTGACTTCTTTTCCTCTCCCAGTCTTTCCTTTCAAATTATCTTGATCAGTGAGGAGACTGCTAGTTTCTATCTAACTACAAAAAAAAAGAATATTTTCGAAGAGCAATTTGGATTATTTTTGAAAATGTCAGCCATGCAGACATTGATAGCTACTGAGTTTTTATTGAAACAAAATGCCTAAAAGAAAAACAGATAATCCAGCATTCAACAAAATTAGGTTCCGCAGAAATGGGCTATATTGGGGGTTGTGAAAGATTTGCTTGTCCCACTCATTGGTTGCCTTCTTTTATATGTGTTTCCTCTTGATATTCAATGAATTTTGTTCTCTGTCTTATTGGTCTGTGCCAGTTGACCTTCTGATATTGTTGGATGCTTTCTACTTCTCCCACAGCTGCTGCTCTTCCTTATCTCTCTGTCCCTCTCACCCACTATTGCAAAGTATTATATAGTAAAACTAGCCCTTCAGTTAGGACTAAATGTAAAAATAAACCTAATCATTGCAAATGTTGGATAGAAGTTAATATACCATATGTATGGAAAGATTTGCTGCTTCTGCATCATTGCATTTCCATTCAAATAGAGATAATGGGATTGTTTAATGATGATCATGCTTCAGAAACATTAATCTGCAAGGCCCAAAATATAAAAATAAGAACTCTTTATCACTTACAGGAGAATAGAAAATAGCTTCAATATAGCAAAATATAGCATTTGGCAGCATAAACATCTCCTTACTTATGTTCTGCAGTTGATAGACTATTAGTTTATGAACAAGTTCATAACTGATATTTCAATCCAGAGATTGCCAGAGTCCCTGTTTTATAAAACACAGAATAATCTGGTTCAAATGGGTGACCCATGAAACAGTTTGTGAACAATTTTGTTTTAATTAAAGAATTATTCAGAAGGACAGCAGAGTCATGGAGAGAGTGAAAGGAAAACCAGCTGGCTAAGCTTTCTGAAGCCATATCTTAAAGTAAATTCAAACTAGTTGCTTTATTTAAAGATTTGGAATTGCCACATAGTGAAATATACATTTAATTTTACATGGAGTTATTTGAATTACTCTTTATTTTCTAAAATAGGCAATGATCTGAACTGCTTTCTCCTATTGAAACATGAGTTAAAAATGAAGAACAAATTAGAGTATGAAATTTTCAAAAGTTTGAGGGAGTTTAAAAGCCCACATATGAAATTTCAGTGTCATGCAAGGAATTCACCCTCTATTAAAATAAGGGCAAGGAGTTGGAAGGGACAAAGTAAAATTGTTTATTAATATTAATTATAATTACTAGATTGATTCCTGCTGACTTACATATTAACAATAATCTAGAATCATTTGTAACCTGCAATTATACTGATTATATTGAATGTGGCATCTTATATACTTTTGAGAAGTCAGAATTCACTTGGGGTTCTTCTCCAACGATTCAGTTGCTAATTTACTTTAGCTCTCTGCTGAATTTCCCAATTTCTACATACTTTTCTCTTCATGTATTCATGGCCCAAAACAATTCTCCAAGCAACATTGGTTTCTCAAGAAATAAATTTCTAATCTCCCTCTTGAAAATGCAATAAAATTATAGAATAACTATCTTTTGATTGTGAACAACCAGATTTATTATAATAAAATTTGAACAGCTTGATAGAAATTAAATGGTTAAAAGTATTTTTACTTTGTTACAGGCTCTTTCAAGTTCTTTTCCACTGAATGAGAATAACATTAAACAATACTATTGAGAATCAATTTCTCTATTGTTTGCATTGACACAGCTTACATCTAACGCTCACCCTCTATCATGTCAGTTTTCCCACTCTTGGCTTAAGAAATAGATAGAAATGGTAAGGGAGAAGAGCACCTTATATAACATTGTCTAATAAGTCTACAACATATTCTGGTCTTTTATCTCCTAAAATCACACTGCTTGGTTTTTTGGCTCCTAATAAGTTATGTTCTGTCCTGGAGAAATAATGGAAGGTTACATTTAAAAAGACAAAGGTAGTTTCCTAGGATCTTGTGAAGTTAAGAACATATTTCAAAAGATTCCTTCTCATCCCTATGTATGGCATGTATCTTCCTCAGTCTTGGGCTCTCCACCAAAGGTTTGTGAGTTTACAGGTTCTTTGCAGTAACTTAAGGCCCTGTCACACTGCCCAACAAATGCAAAACATTAGTAAAAGGACACAACGGACGAGCAAAATGTTCCATCCGTTGTTATCCACTCTCAAAAGGGGCAAAAATTTGCATAACCGGAGTGGATAACATGGAAAGGAACGGTACGCGGGGAGGAGCAGGGCGGATGGAAAGCGGAATGCGGAATGGAAAGCCAGTGGATGGAAGCGGAGGAGGCGGATGGCACATCCGCTAGCTTCTGGGGGACCTCAGCAAAGTGGATTGGAACGGATACAGCGGATGCAGAGCGGATGCACAGCGGATGAAGCGGAATGCGAGCGGAAGCCTAAAGCGGATGCAACAGCGGAAGCCGAACCAGATGCGAGCATTATTTGGTGCATGGGGGGGATTTTTGCGTAGCCACGTGGGATATAAACGGGAAGCAGCTCGCACGTGCCAGCATTCGAGGACAGACCTGCTGCCGGAATCATCGAGTCCTTCCTGCATGCCGCACTCTGCCTCAAGCCTTGCTGGCCACCTTCCTGCCAGCCACTGCCTCCGAAGCCTCTGGCCCAGCCTCCTGCCAGCCTTGCTCTCTGCATGCCTGCAGCCTTGCCTGCAGCCTGCCTTCCAGCCCCTGCAAGCCAGTCTGCTGCAGCCTTGGTGGCTACGTGCCTGCCTGCCCTCAGCTAGCCAGCTTCCTGCAGGCTTCTGCCAGGCTTCCTGCCAGCCTTCCTACCAGCCTTTCCTGCAGCATTGGTGGCTGAACAGGCCTTGGTGCTGCCTGCCTGCCTGCCTGATGCCGCCTGCGTGCCACGCCTTCCTGCCAGCTTGGTGCCCAGCTTCCTGCCCAACTTGGTGCCTAGCCTCTGCCACCTCCCTGCCAGCCAGCAACCCACAACATGAGGAAGAAGCAAAAGCCTCAGCAACCGTGCCATCCTGGCAAGAGGGACAGAGCCACTCCGCCCTGTGCCTGACTCTGCTTCTGCTGGGGGCTTCTGCTGATCGGGCTCGCTCTTCTGGTTCTGGAGCTTCTGCTGAACTGCTCCTGGCGGTGGTGGCTTCTGCTGCTGCGTACTCTGCTGAGCTGCTGATGGTCCTGTCGCCCTGCCCTTGTGCTCCTGGACTTACTGTCCTGAATCGTCCGCTCATGCTCCTGGTCTTGCTCGTGCCTGCTCATGCTCCTGGTCCTGCTCAATTCGCTGCTGCTGCTGCTCGTGCTCTGGTCTTGCTGGTGTGCTGGTGCTCACGTCTGCTGATGATGACTGGTCTGCTAGTTGGCTGCTGGTGCTGCTGCGCTTCTGCTGATGCTGATCTGCTGCTGCTGCGCTGATGATGATGATGTGATGAGTGATGATTATGAATCCTGCTGGTGATGATGGATGATGATGATGAGATGATGATCCTGCTGGTGCTGGCCCCCTTTTTGCCTGCTGGTGGTGTGGGAAGCAGCCCTACTACTGGGCGCCCCTCTGATGAGGGCCAATCTGGTCTGCAAAGGAGGAAGAGGCGTCAATGTGTAAACGGGAGAGGAAGCCAGTACTTTACTTGAGAGGAACACGAGGAGGAGGTGCTGGAGTGGCTGAGAGA
The DNA here is from genome assembly GCA_004320025.1 of Laticauda laticaudata. Classification (NCBI taxonomy): domain Eukaryota; kingdom Metazoa; phylum Chordata; class Lepidosauria; order Squamata; family Elapidae; genus Laticauda; species Laticauda laticaudata. Next base: position 4,777 of record BHFT01031993.1, read on the forward strand.
GAATGCCTAATCTGTGGCGAAGGGAAACCAGCTGTACAGGGACACAAAGGAAGCAGGCTGCTTGAGAGAGGAGGTGGGAAGGTCCTGGGCTACACATTGATATGCTCATGGCTGGGTTGGGAACACATGCACACCTGGTACGGGAAGCTGCACCTGAAGAAATCTGGCCGGCCTAAGGTTAGCTTGACGATGGATCTATCTGTCATGGCAAGGTGCATCTTCTGGCTGGGTGAGATCGACGAGGAGCTCACGCAGGAGCCCTTCTTCTACCCTCTCTCTCTGGCAGCCTGCTGATCATCCTCCTCCAGCCGAGAGTCAGTCCTGTCATCCCAGGCAGGTTTCTGTGGAGCGTGCCATGGCGGAGAACCGGCGGACAGGTGTTGATAACTGTGGTGGAGTGCGTGGAGGACTCCCTGCTGCAGTTGGTGAGAAGGAAGAGCATCGCGTCCACCACAGTCGAGCTGCATCCACCCCCAGCTCCCATCCCCAGAAAGGCAGAGAGCCAGACAGCAGGTAGGGGCAGAGCCACACTGTCCTGCTGGAGATCGAAGGGGACAATATCCGCACCAGCATAGATTCTCTAGCTGGTCCATTAACCGACTCCTCATCTCCAACCGCAAGCCCTTCCTCACGCTATGTCAAACACCAGCCTGAAGGGACCTGGCAGATCCCCAGTACCCCAGGTGGTGAAGGACCGCATCACGGAGCTGCTTCACAACCTCCAGGGAACTACTCACCCCAGTCCAGGTCTGCTCTTCCCACTCGCAGGGTGATGTCCTCCATAATCCAAGGCTTCCCACAGACCCTCACCTACCAGGGCTAACGGTACCAGGAGGTCCAGCAGCACAGGCCAGCAGCCATTCCAGTCAGGCACAGAGTCATCGGTGACAACCGTTCCACCGGTTCGCATCTGATTGCCCAACCGATCCACCCCCCAATGATGCACGACCAACAGCGGATGCCACCAGAATGCGCAGTCCTTACACCCAGCTGCAGACCGCAACACCCCATACACTACTCCTTCTCCACCCACAGCCAAAGCCCGGCCCTCCGTACATTGGTCATCAGTACTGGGGCTGACACCCCAGGCATGGAAAGAAGGGACCTCTCAGCATCACGGGTCTGAGCCAGATGTCCGAGAGGTTTCTCAACAAAGACGCGTCACCTGTTGTTCCTCTCGGGGCCAGGCACCCCAGTGGGGCTTCAGACCAGCACTGCATAGAGCACTCACCTCCCCAGCACTGGACCCTTCACCCCAGAGACTGGGCAAACCACTCCGAGTGACAAGAGGAGTGCAGAGACTGGCTGGGTGGCTGCCTGAGGGACTTTATTTGGAACACTTGACTTGGGTCATTTTTGTTTTATAGCTTTTTCATAAAGTCTATCTTTAAATTCACATCATTGGCTCATTTCTTTTTTTTAATAAAGTCTTGGTGGAAACTTTTAGAAATGGTTGAAGCCTTTGCATGCTTGTTGGGATGGTCTAAGATAGTAGGTGGTGGGCAGGGATACCTGTGGAAATGGCAGGGATACCTTTGGGACTGGGTAATAGCTGTGGATGGGCAGGGATACCTTTGGGATGTAATAGCGTGGGATGGCAGGGATACCTTTGGATGGGTTAAGAATAATTGTTGGAGTAGAAAACTCCAGTGCAAGCAATAGTGGGACTGTAATGGGTCTACCCTCCCAAGATGCCACAACTATTGGCCCTTCATATCAATCAACAATGTAAGCATTCATTCCACAGCATGGTCAACATAAACACAACCCTTTATTAAATGCCCTGTTCATTGTAGGCCACCCAACACACATGGCACAATCTCATCAGGCTGAAGGAAGATCATTAATCATCTATCATCCTGTCTTGCTACTCCACTACTCCAGCTGGGAGTTGCACAGTGCTCGGAGGTTTGCACTCCTGTCTCCTTCATTGAGGCTCTGTCGTGGGCTTGCACATCCTATGTCTTCAGGTTTCGCCTTTGCCTCCATTCCCAGCTCCATGTCCTCCATTGCTTTTGGAGGTCCACCGAGCCTGTTCTGCAAGACTGGGTAGCGGGTGTGCATGAGATGTCAGGATGCAGCAAGCTCACGATCCTCCTCACGGTCTCCGGGCGATGCCTGCATGGTGGTGAGAAGTACCTGGAACCTGTTGCGCCAGATGCCAAGGTGTTCTCACACCGCCTTGCCCCTGGACAGCCTGTTAGTTGAAGATCCTCTTTCACGGATGAGGAGTCTAGAATGTAGGGCTCATGAGGTAGGTTTGAGGGAGAAGGCATCATCCCCCACGATGAAGTAGGGCAGCATCTTGTGTGTCGTAAGGAGGTTCTGGATCTGGGAGCCACATTAGGTTGCCTTCCCGCCCCTCCTTTGAGGTCACTGAACTGGCGTTTGTATACCTGGGCTCTGAAAGCATGAGGCCGTTGCATAAGCATCGATGTACATGATATTGTAGTCAGCATCGACCATGGGAAGAGGAGATGCTGAAGAAGCCCTTGTACTTGAAATAAGTGGACCCCGACTTGCTGGCCTAGGTTCCCCAGCTTCTGCAGGCCACGTGCTCCCATCTTGGCTCCAACAAGTGTGGGGGAAGTCCACTTCTGGATACCCCTCGCGCCATGCTCTGCAACTTTTCGCCTGTCAGTGGTGGACACTGGAGGAGCTCCTCCAGGTATTCTTTGATGATGGCCTCACCCTTCTTCTGACCACAATGCTGATGGTGTGTGTGGCACCCTCCCAGCCATACTGCTGCTCTGTAGGTGTCCCTGAGCCAGGTGGAGCAGAGTGAGTGCCACTATTGAGCCCAGGTTCCAGGTGGGCCGGAAGTTGGTGTTATGCCTTGGTCAACCTGGGTTACAGCTCTGCACAACTTCGTCAAACATGCTGGAAGGAATCCTCATGAAGTTTTCTGGAATGCCTGAGTGTTCTTCGTGTCCTGAGCTCCACCATCAGCTTGTTGTACAGTCGTACTCTGCTCTTGGCGAACCATCCTTTCGTCCAGACACTTCTTGGCATTTGCCCTTTTTCTTCATAAGTCAGAGTTACAGAGCATGTCGATGGCTTGACGTTGCGAAGGAATGTGGCTCGCCAAAAAAGGACTGTGTTTACGATCCACGGTGACATGACTGGAATGGGCTGTGGAAGAAGGAATGAGTTCAGATGAAGGCTGCAGAGGTCTGACACTGGGCTGACTGGTCTCAAAGTGAGATGCAGCACAAGCTTGCTCCCCCTTAATATAGGCAGTAATAGGTTCCTTTGCATCCTCTGGCATCCTCTAGGCATCCTCTCGACATCCTTAAATATCCGAGATAGGTCGCCCCTCTGCGAACGTTTTCCGTTTTCAACGCTTTGTTTCCACAGTCCATCCGTTCTGCATTCTTCTGCATATGTTTCTGCGTCCGTTCTGCCTCCCTCTTACTTTGCGCCGACGCAGGATGCGAGTTGTGCAGAATGTGGAAGGATGCTAGCGGATCTGCGATGCGTAACGGAGCAGAAACGGATGCTACGAATGCCTAGCGGATGCAGAACGGACGAATTGGATCCATTTCCACGCAAAAGATTTTGCAGCTCAAAAAATTTCTGAGTGGATGAAATTAATAGACAGATGTTGAGATCGGATAGGAAGGAAGCACAAACGGAGGCAGTGAGTACAGAACGGATACACGCATTAACCAATGGATGGCAAGCTGTTTTGTTCTTTTTACAATCTCTTTGCATCCGTTGGTGCAGTGTGAAGGGCTTCCCTGTTTTTAGCACTGCATCTTTGGACTGAAGCCTTATGATGTTTCCTGGATCTATTGAACCAATTTTACAACTTAGGAATCAGCCCAAGGTTTTTCTTCCTCATGGGGATATTTGCTTAGTATAACATCCTTCCAGTTCTTCCTTCAGTTCGGTACTTTCTCAGCTTTTCTACTTCCTGATTTGTAGATTGCCCTTACTATTCTTTTGACATGATGGCTTCTTCAATATTGTTCACTACTCAAATTTTTTTGATTGACCACCTGGAACCTGGAAGTCCCAAAATATCCTAGAACAGTTTCTACAATTTCTGTGGAGTCTCCCATTTGTATTTGGGAAGATCTAAACAAACTGTGGCAGCTGTTCCTTACACATGTAGCTTGGTTATGCTGTTAGTGAAATGCTGTTTCTGCTGCAATCTTACACCTATGTTGGAGTGCTTTGAGGGCCCTTTTGATATACAACCTTAGTCTGTCTGATGTTGGTAAACCTTGCTTTTATGATTAATTCTTGTTGTGTTCATCATATTGTTAAAATCAGTGCCTTCTGTCTTTTAGTCCCAGCATTTCCAGCCACTGTAAGGTATTTTCCCAAATGTCTATCAGCTCAGCTACCTGTTGCTTGTACATCCTGTATGTATAGGAGCATGTCTTGCACGACCATCCTCTCCTTGATCTTTCTCCAATGTTACTGCTGGTCTGCTGATATTCTCTCAGCAGGGTCATCTTTTGAGTGCCATATAGTTTATATATCTGGTGTTTTCTGGAAGCACATTGCAAAGATTGCCATTAACAAAATGAAATTAGTTTCCCTAGATCTTAAATGAAGTTAAGAATTAAACAGACAGACAGACAGGTAAGGCAGGCAGGGCAGGCAGGCAGCGTGGCTGGCAGGAAAGCAGACAGACAGACGAGAGAATGTGTGTGGGTGGATCAGGCCCGCAACCATCCCTCTTCTTACCAGAAAGTTTAAAGAAACTTGCTAGATGGAAGCTTTCTCATCTTAAAGGCAAGGGTCACAACGGCCTAATGGATGCAAAACGTATGTAAAAAGGACACGCTGGATGAGTAATTTTCCACTTGTTGTTATCCGCTCTCAAAGTGCGCCAAATTTCATAAACAGAGCGGACAGCAACGAAAGGGAAAGACGTGGGAGGATTAGCGGGATGTAAAGCGAACGTTCGTAGGAAGCTAGCAGATGAAAGGGGATGGAAGTGGATGATACATCCACAGGGCTTCCGGGGGAGACAGCGCAGCAGACGCGTAGCGGAAGGAATGGATGCATACAGTGTATAGCGATATGCGGATGCCATCACGGACCACTATACGATGCCTGGAAATGCATAGCAGATGCACAGCATTCACTGCGCATGCAGGGAGGATGAATTACGTAAGCTTCGTGGATATAAAAGGATGCAGCTCCCAGCAGGCACCCATTCAGAGGGAAAGACCTGCTGCCAGAGATATTCTTGAGAGAACACATGGGGAAGAAAGAGGAGCCTGTACTATCTGCCAGCCTGGCAACGAAGGACAGAACTCATCCAGACCGCTGGCGACTTGACTCTGAAGCTGCTGGTAACTGCTGTTGCTGCTCCTGGTGTCCTGGTGTTGGCCTGCTGCTGGTGCTTACCTCTTGCTGCTCGCTGCTGTGCTGCTGTGTTGCTGGGCTTGGCTGGTGCTCGCTGCTGGTGCTGCTGCTGCTCCTGGTGCTCCTGGTGTTGCTGGTGCTGCTGGTGCTTCTCTGCTGCTGCTGCTGCTGGTGGTGGTGCTTGTCCTGCTGCTGCTGCTGCTGGTGCTTTCACCTGCTGCTGCAGCTCTGTGGTGGAACCAAAGCCTTCAAGGCCTCAAAAAAAGCCTGCTGCTGAAGGCCTCTGAAGCCCCTGCCAGAGGAGGAAGAAGCAAGGCAAGAGAAGGGGGAGAAGAAACAGTACTCCATTTCGGGACCATGAGGAGGGGTGCTGGAATGGCTGAGGGAGAACGAGTACCTGTGGAGGAAGGGCCACAGGCTCTACTCGGACACCGAAGAGAAAGCAGCACATGAGAGCAGAAGGGCGGGGAGCTGGGCTTTCCACCTTCAAGATGTCTCCGAGGGTGCTGGAAGCATATGCACACTGATGGCAAGCTGCACCTGAAGGGATCCGAGCGGCCATATCAAGCTTAACTGACTGGGAGACCATGGTCATGGCCAGGTGCAGCTTCCTGGGTGAGTGAGGTCCGCACCGAGAGAGCAGCCCTTGTTCAACCCTCTCCCAGACAGCCCACAGGGAGCCATTCCTCTCCAGTCAGGGCCAGCTACGTGTCCAGGCAGGTTGTCTTTGAGGGCTCCGACAGAGACCCCTCCCACAGCTGCACTCCCATGCCACGAGGACGTGGAGGCATCCCCTGTCTCAGATGGCAGGCCAAGGAGAGGCACCACCAGAGACAACCCACACCCACACCTCAGCTCCACCTTCACAGAAAGCAGGCAGAGAGGAGATTGGAGGGCCAGAGGCCCATCTGTCCTCTTGAGATCAGGACACACTCAAGCAGCACAGATGCTTCCTTCTCATCTCGGTCCGACTTTGACATACATCTCAACCGCAAGCCTCTCATCACATAACGTGGCGCCCAGACCTCATCCATACGTGCGGCCGCCCAGAGTGCGTCGGGCCAGTACAGGCGCTGAAGGAGAGGGAACCACAGCTCTTCTGCAACCACGCCTCCCAGGCCAGCTGAACCTGCTTGCTACCCATTAATCAGGATCTGGCTCCTCCACCCCAGCTGATTCACAAGCCGCTTCCAAGGCTGTTCAGTATCCTCTCTCCTACCAAGCGCATATGGCTACCGGACTTCATCAACAGAGGCAGCCCTTCCCAGTCAACCAGGTTCTCAGATGACCACAGATGCCTCAGCTGACCCTAGCTCTAGACCAGCAGCCGCCGTCACTCCTCTTCTCTCACACCGCCACAGCAAGCCCTTCCTCAGAACATCTCGTCATTCAGTGTTGGGCCTCAAATCCGCAGGTCCGTTGAGAAGTGCCTCTCACTCATGGGACTGAGTCAGCTTCTGGAGAGCTTCCTGCACACAACCTCCTGTTGTACTCTGGGGCAGGATCCCAATGGCACCTCAGACCAGCACTCAGCCACAGACCACTCTCTCACAGTCCCTGGCCATTTACATCTGAGACTATGGGCAACGCCTCAGCAGTGACTGAAAGAGTGCCTAGAGACTGAGCTTGTTAACTGATCACCTTATCTTTGCTAAGACACTTTACTTTGGTCATTTTGCTTTTTTATGAAAGTCATTACAGTTTGTTATTAATAAAGGTTCTCTTTGCTTCACACAACTTGGTTCATTTTTCTTAACTTAATAAAGTGTGGGTGAAACGTTTTAGAAAATGGTTAAGCTTTGCATGCTTGTGGGATAGGTTAGGATAGCTTTGGGATGGATAGCTGTGGGATGGGTAAGGATAGCTGTTGGGATTGGTAAGGATAGTGTGGGATGGATAGCGTGTGGGATGGGTGATGATAGTTGTGGGATGCATAGCTGTAGGATTGGGTAAGGATAGCTGTGGGATAGGTAGATGTGGATGGATAAGGATAGCTGTGGGATAGATAACCTCCAGTGTAAGCATAGGGACTGTAATGGTCACCCTCGCAGGTGCACACATATGGCCCTTTTTATCGAATAACAATTTACTCATTGATCCACAATTTCAACATAAAAAATCTTATTAATGCCCTAATTAATGTAAGACCACTCAACATACATGGCACAATCTCATCAGTGTGATGAGACAGGCCGAAGGAAGCATCCATTAAGCACTACATCCTGTCTTGCCACTCCACTGCTCCAGCTGGAGAGTTGCATCAGGTGTTCAGGCCGGTTGCGCTGTTTCTTCCCTCCCACGTGAAGCCTCTGTTGGGCCTTGCACATCCAGTATCTATCAGGTTTAGTCCTTGCCTCCATTCACGAGGCTCCATGTGCCCATTGCCTTGTTCATGGGTCCACAAGCTGTTCTGCAACACTGTGCAGGATGCAGCAAGCTTCCAAATGCTCCTCATGGTCTGTGGGTGATGCTGCATGGTGGGAGAAGTATCTGAAACCTGTTGGCCAGGATGCCAAAGGTGTTTCCCACCACCCATCTTGCCCTGGACAGGGTGTAATTGAAGATCCCTCTTCACGGGTGAGGTATCTTGAACTGTACAGCTTCATGAGGTAGGTTCTGAGGGAGAAGGCATCATCCCCCATGATGAAGTAGGGCACATATTGTGTGTCGTTGGGCAGGGGGTCTGGATCTGGAAAACCATGATGAGGTGCATTCCAGCCCCTCCTTGAGGTGACTGGCGTTGTATATCTGGGCATCTGAAGCTGACCCGTTTGCCTGAACATCGATGTACATAGAACTGTTGCCAGCTCAACCAAGGCAAAGAGGATGATGCTGAAGAAGCTCTTGTAGTTGAAATAATTGGACCCTGAGTTGGGTGGAGCTTTGGCAGGCCACGTGCTTCCCATCTATGGTTCCAACGGTGTGGGGAAAGTTCCACCTCTGATATCAGTGTTGTGCAACTTTCCTCCAGCCTCTTCAGTGGTGGGGCACTGGAGGAGCTCCTCCAGGTATTCTTTGATGATCGGCTGCACACATTCTCTGACCACAATGCTGATGGTGTTGTGTGGCACCTTCAGGATATACTGCATGTTTCTGTATGTGGTTCCAGTGGCCAGGTGGCACAGAGTCAGTGCCACCTTCAGTCCAGGGTCCAGGCTGGGTGGGATGTTGGTGTTTGCCTTGGTCAACCTGGATTCACAGACGCTCCACAACTTCGTCAAATCATGGTGTGGCATCCTCATATAAGTGCTGGAATGCACGAGGGTTTCATTCCTCAGCTCCACCATCAGCTTTTCATACAATCCACGAACTCTGACTTTTCCCGATCCATCATCGGACCCAGACAGTTCTGACGTTTCCTTCTTCTCTTTGCATAGAAAAGTGTAAACAGTCTGAAGAGGGCTTTGTTCTGGTGTTGAATGATGGCAGCTACCAAAAGGAGTGTGTGGTGATCCATGGTGGAGATCAGTGGATGATGTGGGAGAGCAAGAGCAAGTCTGAAGAGGTCTGTACACCACGTCTGCTGGACTGAAAAGTGAGATCAGGTGTTTCCTCCCCCTTTTTATAGGAAATGTCCGTTTCCGCTAGGTGTCCTTCCACATACTCTAGGCATCCTCCAGACATCCCAAATATCCGAGATACGTCCCATATACGAACGTTTGTCCATTTTAATGCTTTCTATATGAGATGCCATCCGCTTACATCCTTTCTATGTTTGTGCGCTAACGCTATGTGGACGTTCCGCGTACTTTCATTCTTCCCTCTTTCTGCTTTCTGCTTTCTGCTGGAGCGGATGTGAGTTAGCACGGATGGCCAGAGGATGCCAAGAGGAATACATTGGACATGTATAGATGACAACTGACTTAGAACGTTTGTTGCCCATATGTGTCGCGGATGTAGATCGTATGTGGTGGAAAGTTCATCCGCTCAAAAATTTTGTGCAGCTCAAAACTTTTTGAGCAGATGAAATAGCAGTAGATGGATGTTTTATGGATAGAGCATATGAAACACGTACTCAGTGAGTACACAACGGATGCATCGCGTTTTCCAACCGATGGCAAGCTTTTTTGTCCATTTTACATCCTCTTTGCCTCCATTGGTTCAGTGTGACAGGGGCTTAAATAATAGAGACAAGAAAGAGATTCAATACATTTATTCCCATTAGTATTGTTTAATGTTAATCTTGTTACTAACTGAAAGAGCCAGTAATAGGGTGTTTTCCATTTTAACTATTTTATTTCTATAAAGCTGTTTGCCTCCAAGAATTTATTTTGGTGCTCAATTTTCCCTGACATCAGCATGATGGTTAATATGAGTTCAGATCAATCATAATATGACAAAGAATTATCCATTTTATGATGAAGTTCTACTGTGGATAAGGTTGTTTTTCATATCACACTGAATTTTTCAGACATGGGGATGACTAAAATAGTATATTACACTAAAACAAAATCTTCTATTCTGTAGCACTAGATTATTGATATAAGTTTCTTGTCCATATGTGAATTCATTTTCCCAGAAAGGCCAAAGAACAAGACTTTTTGAGAAATACATTCAAAAATTTTTGAAATTCTGTTTATAACATAATTTAAAGATTCTGCTCTTCCTTTTTTTATTTTATTTTTTTTATTGCTATATTTATGCTAGTTGAGCTTGTGTTGCTTCATTAGTATTGTTGTATATATTTGTCTTTTAGTTTTGATCATCATTGTATGTATGTGTGTGTGTTCATTACTGTATGTAAATTCAAACCAATTTGGTTCAGGCCTGTTGAATTACATGAGCTGCAACAACCCAACTTTCAGCATTCCCTTCCAGTTACTTTCAGCTATATCAAAGAGGTGAATTGCCTGCCATGTGCTTTTGAAATGATTCAGGTGAAGCTTATTTGCTTTCCAAGAACATATTTATCCCTTTGCGTTTTTGCATCAATTTGTTTTTCCCTTCCTAAATGAGAAGCTTACATGAAAAACACTCCTTCCTCCCTCCCCCTTCCTTCCTTCCTTCCTTCCTTCCTTCCTTCCCATATGAAACTTCCATAAAGAACACAACTTCTACTAAATCTATTTTTTCCATTAATGTGTACACTTGGAAGTATTATTTTGACTAGAATTATACTGTGAAATTTGGAGAAGTCACCATCTTTACACATCAATCTTGATGTCATTTGTCCCCATTTTTACTATTCGGCAGTATATTTAATCTGCCAACTGACAAAGAGAAGATTAAATTTCTGACAGAAAGGTATCAAAAGTGTTGTAGCTTAGAAACATCCTAAGTCTCACCTGCTTCAAGTGAATATGTCCCACTTGGTAATTTTTCCATACATTTTCTGTCTTTGTTTTGAGTTATGGCTATTATTCTTCTTTTTTAAAAAAATAGTGTTTGAGTTATTTTTTTAAACTTGAGTTACTATTATTTATTAATTATATATGCCATCCTGAATTATGTGTAGAATGTGTGGCTATATAGATAAAATGGAAAGAAGAGTAATAATGTAAGAGAAGGTAGACCTTTAACAGATAAATAGCTCTTACTTGTAGATAGATAAATATAAATTAAAAAAAAATAGATACCATGATAGAAGACTCTCGTCCTTTTTACACCATAGTGCACTACTTTTCCAGTTGCAGAGACAGAGTTTAAAAATAAGTTTAAAAATCAAAATATTAAATTCATTCAAAAACCCAGGATGAATGCTAACATGGACTGACTGAGTTCTTGTATTTGAACCTGGCAAGCTGATATCTGATTGGTCCATCTCATGAGAATCCAATAATGCCTGCTCCTGATTGTTTACTCCATCCTTCTTATTGATCAGGGCTGTCAAACTCCCAGCCCATGGGCCAGATGCATCACCCATGCTGGCCATGCAGCTGACCATGCCCATGCCTGTCAAGCGAAAAGGGGAAAAGTCCCGATAAGTCATATGACAATGCCGTGACACCGTGAGTTTGACCAACCCTATTATAAATGCTTAGAAATTCCAGCTCCTACCTCTCTGAGGTCAAACACAACCCTATGTGGCCCTCAATGAAATTGAGTTTGACACCCCTGATGTAGAACATCCTATTTTCCTGAACAAAGCTATACAAGATTGATCTGCTTCTTTAAACTGTAGATATCTACATTTCCCTTCTGTTTCAGTCCTGGACACAATGAAAAATGCAAGAAAAGGATGGTAACATAGTAGGGTTAGATGTGTATACTTGCCAGTTAATCTTAGCACAGGAATTGCATTTAATTCAAGATTTTCTTGTCGTCTTTGGAGAGTTCCTAAAGGCCCTTTCACACTGCCCAACAGCTGCAAAACGGACACAACGGACAAGCAAAATGTTCCATCTATTGTTATCTGCTCTCAAAAGGGGCAAAAATTTGCATAACCAGAGCAGATAACACGGACAGGGGGAGGACGCAGGGCGGATGGAAAGTTTTGGATGCGGAATGGAAGCCCAGCGGATGGAAGCAAATGGGAGTGGATGGCACATCCGCTAGGCTTCCGGGGGACCTCAGCAAAGCGGAAGCGGAACGGATACAGCGGATGCAGAGCGGATGCACAGCAGATGAAGCGGATGCAAAGCGGAATGCACAGCGGAAGCCTAGTGGATGCCGGCATTAATTGCGCATGCGGGGAGGATGCATTACATCAGCCCCGCGGAATATAACGGAAGCAGCTCAGAAGCAGGTCGCCCTTCAGAGGAAAGACCTGCTTCCAGATACATCGACTGCCTTGCCTGTCCTGCCTGCATGTCTGCCTGCAAGCCTTGCTTCCAGCCTCCCTGCCAGCCTTGCTGCCAGCCTCCCTGCCAGCCTCTCTGCCAGCATTGCCTGTCTGCCTCCCTGCCAGCCTTGCTGCCAGCCAGATCTGCCTGCCAGCCTTGGTGGCTGCTCCCTGCCAGCCTTCCTGCCAGCCTTGGTGCCTGCCTCCCTGCCAGCCTTCCTGCCAGCCTTGGTGATAGCCTTCCTGTCAGCCTTGGTGCCAGCCTTCCTGCAAGCCTTGGTGCCTGCCTGCGCTGCCAGCCTTGGTGCGCTGCCTCCCTGCCAGCCTTCCTGCCAGCCGTTGTTCCTGCCAGCCTCCCTGCCAGCCAGCAACCACACAACCATGCTGAAGCACAGCAAGCCTCAGCCATCTGCTGCCAGCCCTTGCAAGAGGGATAGGGCTACCATCCCGCCGCCCTGGCCCTCACTCCTGGTTCTGCTGGGGCTTCTGCAGCACGGGCTCACTCTTCTGTGGCTGGGGCTTCTGCTGCTTCTGCTTCTGGAGGAGCTGATGACAAGCACTCCAGCACCAGCCACCTCCACAGCACCTGCACCCTTCACCCCTGAGATTGAGCGACCAAGAGGAGTACCAGAGACTCATTTTTGTCTTACAGCTTGTTGTTAATAAAGTCTATTTTTGATTCACACACTTGCTTCATTTCTTTTTTTTAATAAAGTCTTGCTGGAAATTTTAGAAATGGTTTAAGCCTTTGCATGCTTGTGGGATAGGTTAAGATAGCTATGGGATGGGCAGGGATACCTCTGGGATGGGCAAGGATGGCTTTGGATGGGTAATAGCTGTGGGATAGATGAACCTCCAGTGCAATCATAGTGGGACTGTATGGTCCACCCTCCCATGTGCCACACCTATGGCCCTTTATTATCAATAACAATATAGATCAATCATCCATACATGTCAACATAAACATAACTCTTTATTAAATGCCCTGTTCATTGTAGGGCCACTCAACATACATGGCCAATCTCATCAGTGTGATGAGACATGCTGAAGGAAGCATCCATTAAGCAATCTACCATCTGTCTTGCCACTCCACTGCTCCAGCTGGGGAGTTGCACCAGTGTTCAGGAGGTTGCGCTGCTTCTTCCCTTCATGTGAGGCTCTGTTGGGGCCTTGCACATCCTCAGTGTTCTACCAGGTTTCGCCCTTGCCTCCATTCCCCAGGCTCCATGTCGCTATTGCCTTGTTGGAGGTCCACGAGCCTGTTCTGCAAGACTGGGTAGCGGGTGCGCATGAGATTGTGCAGGATGCTGTGGGCGATGCTGCATGGTGGTGAGAAGTACCTGGAACCTGTTGGCCAGGATGCCAAAGGCGTTCTCCACCACCCGCCTTGCCCTGGACAGCCTGTAGTTGAAGATCCTTCTTCATGGGTGAGTATTTGGAGGTGTAGGGCTTCATGAGGTAGGTTGTGAGGGAGAAGGCGTCATCCCCCATGATGAAGTAGGCACATCTTGTGTGTCATTGGGTAAGGGGTCTGGATATGGAAAACCCATGCTGAGGTTGCATTCCAGTCCATCCTTGAGGTCACTGGTGTTGTATACCTGGCTATCTGAAGCTGACCCATTGCCTGAAGCATCGATGTACGTGAACTTGTAGTCAGCATCAACCATGGCAAAGAGGTATGATACTGAAGAAGCCCTTGTAATTGTAATAAGAGGACTCTGAGTTGGCTGGAGCTTTTGCAGGCCACGTGCTTGCCATCTATGGCTCCAACAGTGTGGGGAAAGTTCCACCTCTGATACCACTGTTCTGTAACTTTCTTCCATCCTTCTTCAGTGGAGGGGCACTGGAGGAGCTCCTCCTTGTATTCTTCGATGATGGCCTGCACCACTTCTCTGAGCACAATGCTGATGGTGTTGGGTGGCACCCTCCAGCCGTACTGCATGCTCCTGTAGGTGTTCCCTGAGGCCAGGTGGCGCAGAGTGAGTGCCAGCTTGAGCCCAGGTTCCAGGCTGGGCAGGAAGTTCGGTGTTTGCCTTGGTCAACCTAGGTGTCAGCTGCTGCACAAGTTTGTCAAACATGGCTGGAGGCATTCTCATGAAGTTCTGGAATGCCTGAGTGTCTTCGCTCCTGAGCACCACCATCAGCTTGTTGTACAGTCCCCGTCTCTGCTCTTCTGGCGAACCATCTTCGTACCCAGATGCTTCTTGGCCGCCCCTTTTTCTTCCCGTAGTAGAGTTCACAGAGCCTGTAGATGGCTTCGCACTGTTGCAGAACGATGGTGGCTGCCAAAAGGACTGTGTTACAATCCACGGTGGACATGACTGGATGCTGTGGAAGAGGAAGAGGCAGATGAAGGCTGCAGAGTTCCGCACCTCAGGGCTGCTGTTCTGAAAGTGAGATCCAGATATGTTGCTCCCCCTTTTTATAGGCAGTATAGTGTCTCTTTGCATCCTCTAGGCATCCTCTAGGCATCCTGTAGTCATCCTTAATATCCGAGATTGGTCCCCTCTGCGAACGTTTTTTCCATTTTTAAACGCTTTGTTTCCATGCTGCATCCGCTAGGCATCCGTTCTGCATCCGTTCCGCATCCGTTCCGCTTCCTCCCTGCATCAGAGTGGATGCGAGTTGCGCGGATGCACAGCGGATGCCTAGCGGATATTGCGGATGAGTAACGGATGCCTAACGGATGCATAATGGATGCGTAGCGGATGCGTAGCGGATGCAGAATGGACGAATTGGATACATTTTCCACGCAAAAGTTTTGGGCAGCTCAAAACTTTCTGAGCGGATGAAACGTCAATAAACGGATGCTGGACAGATTAGAGAGAAGCAAAACTGAGGCAGTGAGTACATCAGTTAATCCACGGGATGGCAAGCTTTTTTGTCCATTTTACATCCTCTTTGCATCCATTGGTGCAGTGTGACAGGGGCTTTACATGATAGGATAGTCACAGTTCCTCAGAATAATCTAAAATATTGAATATAACATTATCTGGCTCAAAATACATAGTGAGTGCTCCAGTAAGTCCTATTCCATCATTATCATGCATATGGTACTGTATTCCCTGCAGAAGTCACATGTTCAGGGCAAATTATTGAAAAGCATACAAAGCATACAGTATTATTATGATCCTAGCTCACATGGGAACTAATGTCTCTTTAATTTGACATTGCCACTGAATGTATAAATAGCTGGAAGGAAGCCAGTGCCTTTACAACAATATTAGCAGAGGGTAGGATGATTTTCTAGAGCCTTAATAGTATAATTAATAATGTTTCAATGGGATATATTAGAATTTATATCTAAATGCCAGTATTTTATTTAAATAGGGTTTTTTTTCTTGTTTGAGGGGAAATTATTTTGATAAATTCATTTACTTAACTTTGTATTGTATCCAGAATGCTCAGAACAAAATGGTTGATGAGCTTGTAGAATTTGATCATTGTTTTCAAACTCTTGTCTTTCCATGTAAGGTGAAAGAAATAAACATTTGAATCGCCCCTGAGAATTGCCAGACAGTACAAAATCAAAATTGAATCAAGCAAAAATATTAAATTGCCAATGAAAATGAAAAGTTCAAGATTCAGTGTGAAAGAGGAATTTATCATCTACAACCACTTAAGCTTCAGAATTCTGACTGTAATCCATAAAGCACCTATTTCCAAGAATAAACTGAGCTGTTTTGGATCCTATATAATGACAGCTTGTGCTGTGGCTTTGCAGTTCAGGAGAATTCTTCACATCAGAGCCTGGCATTTTGTTGCCACTTTCATGGGAGGTAAAAAAAAAAGGAATCCTGTTTTGACTTTGGGAAAAAAGCGAGGCAGTGAAGGAGAAAAAGAGCAAAAATAGGAAAAAGAAATAACAGCTTGATTTTTTTTCTTTTCCTTGTGCTGCTACCACTTTAAATAAATTTGTGCATGCACCAAAATCAGCATTAGGTGGCATTATTCTTCTTGCCTGGAAACTGACCATGAAGGGCTTTTGGGCTGATGATCACTCCAGGGAGATGGGGTATGTTTGAAGATCTTGCCCTATGCTGCCTCTGAGCATTTCCAGAAGATAATTTAAAGAAGAACATAATGGGAGATAACTTTCAACTTCAGCTTCAGGCAGAAATATATTTTACCACTTCTTCCCAATCCCTGATCTTTTTTAAAAATGAATTTAAATTTTGTGTATTTTTAAAATATATATTTTATTAGTAAATACTCTACTGATGTTTGTCTTGAGAATGATCATTGTCTTCAATGGAGAGTACAACTATTAATGCTAATATATATTAAAACTTTCAGGATTGTTCCGAGTGCTGTACTATGTAACAAATATATCATTTATATTTATACTTATCTCAGATTTATATTTATCTCATGTAAGTACTGTCTCTTATATGTGATATATTATTTCACCCTGGGTGTTAATTGTTTGTTTGACAGGTTTTTGTTTGAGGTTAATGTGTTGGAAACTAGCTGAAAATACAAAATCTTTCCTTTGTTCTGATACATTTTGGTTTGCTGATCACATTTATTTACAGTGCTTGTAAATAAATTCCATTGAATTCAGTTGGAATCAGATGGAAATACACAGAATTGTGCCATCGGTGAAAATGAAATGGAAATGAGGTGGAGGACGTATACCACAACAACCTCCCCCCCCCCCCAAAAAAAAAACCTTTTTCTGTATTGNCCCCCCCCCCCCAAAAAAAAAACCTTTTTCTGTATTGATTTTAGTTTTGGACATCCTCTGTTAAAATAAAGGAGCTGAGATCTTTTGAACATTGGAGTTTAGTCCCTAGGTTTTGAAAAAAGGTTTCCCACCATATTTGGTTTAAGATTGAGCTTCTTATGCAGAATATTTCATCAGGTATGGGCCATCTTGTAATAGATATAATTGTTACTGTGGACAAAACCTTTGTGTTGTATCAATGTATGGGTATTCATAAAGGAAAGGAGGAAATAACCTATTTAGACATCACTATGATTTGTAATGTGAACTTTTAAAATGACTACTATGCCACTATGCAATATAGATAAGATACTTTTTCTCCATAGTACTCCTGAATTCTTATCCTTTTTCTATATTTGCATTGAAGTATAACAAATGATAGCTTCACAATGTAGTGCTAGCCTCCCTGTGTAGTAATTTTACATATAACAGGCTCTAAAATTTCTGAGTTCTGACAGAACTAATGTCATACAATGATTGATAGTCAGTGTTACAAATAAGATCCTTGTTCATTTCTCTGCTGGTGAAATGTTTTTGATCTGCTCTAAAAACATATCAGCATTTTAATTTCTCTGGCCAACCTCTGTCTTTCTACTTTTAAGTCATATATTGAATGGAATAAGTTATTCTGCTCTTGTT
This sequence comes from Laticauda laticaudata, assembly GCA_004320025.1. Lineage (NCBI taxonomy): Eukaryota > Metazoa > Chordata > Lepidosauria > Squamata > Elapidae > Laticauda > Laticauda laticaudata. Next base: position 22,188 of record BHFT01031993.1, read on the forward strand.
ACCCATGGGTGTTCTGGTGACATCTGGAGGTAGACAGGTGGGCTGAGTAGCCCTGCTTCAGCCCATCACTTCTATTTATATGGTTTATTAAACTGCTGAAAGCTTTTGAACTCTCATTTCATTGTGAAATCTATTTCTCTGCATGAACAATTTATCTTAAATCTGCAGGTTTTCAGAGTTGGAATGTAACTCTTGATGCCTTCTTTAGTTAACTCTCTCACTATAATAACATAAAATTCCAATTATTCTATATTTCTTCACAAGTGACTCTAAAATGTGGACCCCTGAGGCAGTGATGTAATTCAATTTTTTTTCACTACCGGTTCTGTGGGCATGGATTGGTAGGTGTGCTAGGGGCAGGATCCAGTCAGAGGTGGTATTTGCTGGTTCTCTGGACTACTCAAAATTCCACTGGTTCTCCAGAACTGGTCAGAACCTGCTGAATACCATCTCTGCCCTGAGGGACATTTTTCGGTTCTATCTTTTTTGCTTTCCATCTTTTCAAGAACAGCAGTCTCCACAAGTTTAATTAGAACTATACTGTATCAATTGTGGGTTACAGTAGCAATATCTTGAAAACCTGAATTTGTTTTCTTTCATTTTCTCTCAGATATCAGAGAATTAAGAAGGGGCTAGTATAAATTTCTTTATGCTTTCCTCGTTTCCCAGGGTTGAAGCATGCTTTTTGCTTTAAACCTGGTACATAGTTTCCCCAAGATCATTTCTGCAATTTCCACACTATTAATAGTATCATTCTATTCTTCCTCAGGAATATCTATCTGGTTATTTGTCAGCTAACTTTTTCTTTTTTGCCATCAGTGGATGAGCATAAAGGTGCTTTGAACAACTAATTTAAGATGTGAATTTTGAGCATGCTCCAAAGATGTGTGAATGAAAGTAGTAATTGACTTATTTGAATTAATAAACCATAGAAAGCCAGAAGAGCCAATAATAATTTGTTGCTGGACATAAGAATAGAAGTTCCAAACTAGTTTCATTTTTTTCATTTTTTAATGTATTTAGTCATAAATAAATTCCCACTCCACACAAATATATATATGCTGTTCAGCTTCCTTCAGGTATTATCCCACGTCATTGTAGTTGTGCTTTTAAAGTTGTAGCAACGT
>BHFT01031995.1:0-15399 GCA_004320025.1 Laticauda laticaudata
GAACAGAAATAGAGTATTAGAATAGGAATGGAATGGAATAGAATAGGAATAGGAATAGGAATAAGAATAGAATAGAATTAGAATAGAATTAGAATATTAGAATAGGAATAAATAGAATAGGAATAGGATAAGATGGGAATAAGAATAGAATAGAACAGAAATAAAATAAAAATAGAATATTAGAATAGGAATAAGAATATTAGAATAGCATAACATTGCATAGAATAATTTTATTGTCACTTTGAATGTACACTAATCGGCATACATTAAAATGAAATTTCGTTGCCTACAGTTCTCAAAGGGTCACCACCTCCAATATACACTACACTACCCCCCTTGTACCTCTTTGCTGGAGAAGTGCACCACCAGCTTGCTTGAAATCTTTTGGTATCATTTGCTAATGGGATCAGGGACCCTCCTGAGATTGGAGGTGGGTAGAATTGGCCAGCAGACAGTCTTAAACTGTAACAACACAGGAGAGGCCTATAGGACAACAAGGCAAAACCAATTGGTGCTATTGAGCACACTTACAACTAGATTCTGCCTTTGCTGCAGTCCAAACATACTCATAATTTGTGGTATGGTTTACAGGTAACTCTTGACTTTACAACCATTTGTTTAGTGACCATTCGAAGTTGCAACGGGACTGAAAAAAAGTGACTTATGACCGTTTTTCACACTCACAATCACTGCAGAATCCCCTTGGTCACATGATCAGAATTCAGCCACTTGGCAACCTGCATCTATTTATGATGGTTGCAGTGTCCTGGGGTTGTGTGATCCTCTTTTGCAACCTTCTGACAATAGGGAAGCCAGATCCACTCAACAACTGCAGTGATTCACAACCATGGCAAGAGAGGTCATAAAATTGAGCAAACGTCACTTAACAACGGTCTTCCTTAGCAATGACCATTTGGGGGTCAATGGTGGCCGTAATCGAGGACCACCTGTATAACTTGAGACTGAAGGTGTGTTTATGTGATGACCTGGGGCATGGCACAAAAGCAACAAAGTCACAAAAGTAGGTAAAGTCCCTTTAATATCTCCAACTTGGGCCTCCCAATGCCGCACGGTTAGTCGAGTGTGGCTTGGAGAAAAAGGAAGCTCTCGCCGAGAAGCAGGGTGTGTTGTTAGAAGAGAGAAATTCGAGGTCGCGAATAGCAAAGGTGGTACATGAGTAAATATTAAATAAGAAGACCAGGGGCAACAAGACGCGGAGACACGGTGGCAGCACAAGTTGAGAGAAGAAACAGGGGAGAAGGAGGGAAGTTCGAAGGCGGTGTGAAAGAGATAATGAGAGAGAGGAGGGCGGACCATCAGCTGGGTAGGATGCCTGAGACCCAGTAGAGACTTGACGGAAGGAGGCGTAAGAGGGAAGGAGGTGCGTATGCTTGTGGGTCTTCGCGAGCGAGAAGGTGCCTTGCCGAGAGATGGCCCTTTGAAAGATCCCTGTGTCCTTATGTGCAGGCTGAATGAAGGGGAATCAAGGGGCCTGGTTGTCGTTCTCTCCCTGTAAGCGAGCGCGGGATGTGCTGCCGTGTCGTGCGCGGTGTCCGTGCCCCGTGCAGTGTCGTAGGAGTGAGAAGGGGTGGCCCTGGTGTGTTCGCGTCTGGAAGGCCAGGCTGGACTGGGTGCGCGTTCGCGCGCGAGTGTGTTGGGTGTGCGGCACAGCGCAGCGCAGAGGTCAGCATTGCGCGGAGCGGGCGCGCGTGCAGCGTGGTTCGAAGGCCGTCCTGGCGTGCGAGAATGCGAGGATGTGTCAACGGGCATGAGCAGTGCTTATGTCATTGACGAGGAGTTTCGGTTCGCATGTAATATGGAAAATCAGAGAGCAGTAGGTGTGTGTGGTGTGTGCGTGTTGAGGAAAAGAGTGAGGAGGAGTGTGGATGAGGGGTGGTTTTTTTTTTAATTGTTTTGTTTTTTTTGGGGGGGTGGGGAAATGGAGAACTGTCTCTGGGGGGGGGGAAGGAGAATTTCAAAATGGCTTTCTTCACTTTTCCAGAGGGTGGTGTGGCCCACCCACTCGAGCACCCAGAGGCCAGGCATGGACTGGGCCTAAAATATGAGAACTGGCTCTTCTTAGCAAATGAGTTTTTAAGAGGTTCTTGAAAAACCTTCGAAGAAAAGGATTTCTGGGAGGCGGGGGAGAGATTTCTCTTCAGGCAAACTGTAATTGGTACCTTTTAAAAATCAATTTAGTTTACCAAATGTTAAGCTTTTCTTCAGGCACATAGAAGGAGGGCTGTAACCTTTTCGGTGATGAATCATACTCCCTATTGGAGTAGGTGGAGACAGAGACAGAAATGCAAAGAATTACTCCCTGCTACTTTTTTTGTGAAAAAATGTAGTTTGTTCCTTAATTCATCCTTTTGCCAAATATACACTGTGCATGTGTTTACAGGTGGATAAAAAATCCCCTCCATTTTGTCACAGAAAGAAACACGGTTTCAATTTCCTTGGTTCATTCTTTCTAGTTTTTCTCATTCCATTCCTTTCTTCCCCTTTTAGTATCGGTTCTTCCAGATGCCTCATTTTAAAACCAAATCTTTCCTTCTTCTTTTTTTCTTTCTTTTTTTGCTGTATAAAAAGACCAGTTTTAGAATTCATAAAGTTGCTCTTAGCTGGAAATGTCTTAAAGAGACCCCAGAAATGATTGTTGGGGGCGGCGAGTAAAAGGAACCATTCAAGATAGTTGTCCACTGATTCTGTTGTGTAAAGTAACTAGGTTGATAACTTTGGGGGAAACTGGGTGAAATGGTGAATTCAGAAACCTTTTTTCATTTTCGTAAGTTTTGTTTCTGGAATGAGAATCTTTTTTTAAATGAGGGAGAGGGGAGCACAGGACTCCTAGTGTGGAGTGTTTCAAAAGTCTGCAATCCAGATCATGTCCTCCCTAATCTTTGACGCTGCAGGTTGGAAACTCAGCAAATGTTCTTGAGATGTTACTCCATTGGCCTCTTCAGATTCTCCAGCTAAGTAGAATGGTAGGATGTAATAAACCAAATAAATAACCTGAAAATCCAGAACCAAAGCCCTTAATTCTTTTTTTTTTTTAACAAATTTTATTCAGTTTTTCACATTAAAAACAAAAATCTCTTTTTAGTGGACAACATATTTCGGGTCATCACCTTTACATACAAATATGACAGCAATATACATTCATATATGCATACTTAATTCTATATTACCTTTTCCATTCCAAATTTCAGAAGGAGGAGAAACAAACACATTAATCTAAGCCTCTTTCATTAATCTCAATCGAAACATCTTTTTGTTTCATTTCGTTATTCAAATTAATTATTTTAATATTTATTTAAAAACAAAGATAAACAATATGTGTTTGCCTAATAATAATGATAATAATAAAGTTACCAATGTCTCTCTTGCTTTTAATAGTCTATATGACTTATTAATTTAGTTGGTTCTTTAGTTGTCATATTCCCTTTCCATTCCACATCTTTTTATAAATTCTAAATTAATACAAGTTTTTAACACTAAAGAAAAAAAACAAGTATAGGTTTCCCCCTTTACTTGCTTTGAGTGTGACACCTCAAATGATTAAAATATACCTTTATTCCCTCATCTTGATTCCCATAAACCATTATTTTAAGAAGTTACAATAATAATCATTACATCTTTTCATTCAGATTCCGCAGGAATTTTTCCCCTTGATTTTTAATAAGAGTTATCAGTATCTATATTACCTATTTTCTAAATATTTATTGTAGAAATACTCTTATTCCCCTTGTCACCCTGCAGAATCCCTTTTTAATTCATCAACCATTATCTCTGAAAAAACAATTTTCCTTTTCAACATTTTACTATTCCGTATTCTTTATTTCATACGCCTGTTTCTTACTGCTTCTCCTCCCCCTCTTTCCCCATATCTTTTCTCATTCCAGTTTATATCCCTCTCTTTCTTAATATCTTCCTTTCCCCTTTTGCTGGGTCTTTCTGCCTTTCCTGACTTCACAGGTATTCCCCCTTTTGATTGCCTTCTTAAATTTCAACTTTTTTAACCTTCCTTCTTTCCCACTTCTTTGTAGTGTTCCTTGTGTTAATTGTCTATTTAAAGATGTCTTCTCCTTGAATCGACTCCTCCTCCTCTGAAGCTCTTTCTCTTTGTTCTTCAATCGCCATTTCCTTTTTTCTAACAAAGCAAAGTGATTCGCTCTTTCCTGTATAATTCTCTCATATTTTTAAGTTCCATTTTAATTCCCGAAGAGATGATCATCATTACATGCTCTTATATTTTATGATCGTTAAAGCCACACACAAAAAAAAACCTTTAACTTTCCTCCTTTCAATCTTCTAAAGTCTCAGTTATTCCAGCCGAGGGTCAATACCAAAACCAGCAATCATCCCACAGTCAGTCCTTTCCTTGCTTTTTTCTTTATTCTGGTTCTGCTTTCACTAAGATTCTTACTTTGTTTCAATATTTCTTTAATGTTATATCCACACAAGTTCATTCAGAACAGGATGCTTTTTCCCTTTTGTATGAGCTCAAGTTTTTGTCAAAAAGTGGCACTCTCCATTACAAAAAGTCTTCACCTTTTCCCCCTATTTTTTTATTTAGGGTTTTTTGAACCTCAGTATTCCAGCACAGTCCAGTCTCCAATTTGTAAACTTTATATTATTATTTTTTGACAATCTTAAGTCCAGCTTTATTTTATGCCTGTTTTTCCCAAAACATTTTAGTCCAATTTAGTTAAATCTTTAGTTCACTTCTTCCTTTCTCAGTTCAAAGCTCCGCTTAGCTGTCAAAATATTTTCTTTTTTTTTTCCCTGTCCCTTTGTAATTTGCCGCTCACTTTTCTTTCCTGAAAAATTCCATAGTTCACTAATCCCGGGGTACTTTTTGTTTAGTTGTATTGCCCAATTGTCCAGTTCAGAAGTTATCCACTTTTCTTCCCTCCTGCACAAATCTTAATCCAGCTGAGTCCTCCTCTTTGGGATGGCCATTTTAAACCACCGCTGCAGTTATCTTCGGGGCAAAAAAGACCAAGCCCAGAGGGGGAGATGCGGCTCCCCTCAATCTGGCTTGCGGCTTCCCCTTATTCCACTGCCTCTCCAAGGCAGCTTCAGCCCCTAATCATAATGATCGGGGCTCTCCAACGAAAGAGCACGGACTATAGCCGCAGAGAGTCACTATCTATGGTCCGTCAGCGAGGAGACTTTGCCTTCTTCCTCCCCAAGGCCCTTAATTCTTATGGCTGCCTAGGTAGCCAAAACTGACATGAAGGAAATGTGTGGTAGCTACTCAGCAAGCAGAGAGTACAATTTAACCAGTGGGAGTCTCCTTCACAATCTTTAGTTCCGAAAGTAAGTGTTCATCACTAACATGCATATGAGTAATGAGTGTGGGTAACCTTTAGTTCCTAATGTGTAAGTATTGCCCACCTACTATGTATATATATGATTAATGACTGTGAACAATAATTCTTTTTGAAAAGAAAAGGTTCTGAAATATGTTGAATTCCCTATTGAGGAGTTGGCTTGGGTTTTTTAGTACCTTCAAGCCCATGTTGACTCCTGGGGACTTACTGGAGAAGGCCCTTAGTTTCCGGGGCAAGATTTTTGGAAGGGGTTTGCCCTTACCAGCTCCTTCCTGTTGCTAATGTCTGTTGCTAAGCGAAACGGTGGAGTTTTGCTCCATTTTCGGACCTTTCCTACCCCAGTTGTTCAGTGAATCACTGCAGTTGTTAAGTTACTAACACAGTTGTTAAGTGATTTTGGCTTTCCCATTGACCTTGCTTGTCAGAAAGTCGCAAAAGATCATCACATGACCACATTGCAACCATCATAAATACATGCCAGAGGCCAAGGGTCTGTATTCTGATCATGGGGAGGCTGTAACAGTCATATGTGTGAGAAATGGTCATAAGTCGTTTTTCAAGTTCTGTTATAACTTTGAACAATCACTAAATGAGCTGTTGTATACAACATAAGAATAGAATAGAATAGAATAGAATAGAATAGAATAGAATACTTTATTAGCCAAGTGTGATTGGACACACAAAGAATTTGTCTTGGTGTAAATACTCTCAGTATACATAAAGAAAAGGTACATTCATTAAGAATCAAGAATCATGACATACAACACTTAATGATGTCATAGGGTACAATCAACAATCAAATCATACTAGGAAACAGTCAATATAAATCGTAAGGATACAAGCGGACAGTTACAGTCCTACAATCACAAGTGGGAGGGGATGGGTGATAAGGAGTGATGAGAAGATTAACAGTAATAGTAGCGCACACTACTATAAATCAGCGAGGCTACACTTTTCCTGTTTATATGACCCGAAAGAACCTTGGAAGATGTCTTTTGTTATCTAAATCTGCCTACAGTTCCTTAAAAGCATTTGGTCTGTGAATCCAAGCCCTGGTCCTTAGAGGCATCATGGGAGCTTCTGGATATCTTAGGTACCTAATATTATATGAATAATAAATGTCCTCACTTGTCCCACTTCTCATACCCTTCAGGCTCCTTGAGGCTCAGCTCCAGGAACAGAGAAGGGAATATGAAGAAGAAATAGAAGTCCTAAAAGACCAGATGGAGACATTGAAGGAAGCCATGGAGAAACAACATGAAGTCTTCCTCCAGACGCTCCAGCTGTCCCCAGAAGCCCAAGTGGAGTTTGGCATCCAGCAGGAAATATCGCGGCTATCCAGCGAAAACCTGGTATGGAGAAAAAGCAAAACCACAGGGTTGTGTCTACCAAGGGTGATGAGTGCCTTGTTTGAAAGATTGGTGCCCAACTCTTCAGTCAAAAAAATACTCCAAGGTGGTCTCTACTGATTAGCCCAACCTACTCATAGATGTAGAGCTCATAGCTATATGAGAAGTTGCTCTTCCAGAAGAGCGACGAAGATGACTAAGGGCCTGGAAACTAAATGGTTAAAACGGTGGCTCAGTGGCTAAGACACTGAGCTTGTTGATCAGAAAGGTTGGCAGTTTGGTGGTTCGAATCCTAGCACTGCGTAATGGTTGTTTTTTTACTTGTCCCAGCTTCTGCCAACCTAGCAGTTCGAAAGCATGTAAAAAATGCAAGTAGAAAACTAGGGACCACTTCAGTGGGAAGGTAGCAGCGTTGCGTGCGCCTTTGGCATTTAGTCATGCCGGTCACATGACCACAGAGACATCTTTGGACAGCGCTGGCCCTTCGGCTTTGTAACGGAGATGAGCACTGCCCCGTAGAGTCGGAAATTACTAGCATGTATGTATGAGAGGAACCTTTACCTTAACCTAATCTAGAGAAAAGAAGGACTCTAGAGGTGACATAATAGCAGTATTCTAGTATTTGAGTCAAGCCATTTTCCAAAGTACCAGAAGGTAAGACAAAAAATAGTTGGTGGAAACCAACCAAGGAGAGCAGTCTAGAACTGAAGAGAAACTTCCTAACAGTGAGGACAATTAACCAGTGGAACGATTTGTCTCCAGAAGCTGTGGTGTGCCATCACTGGAGACTTTTAAGAAGAGATTGGACAGCCACTTGTCTGAAATGGCATAGGGTCTCCTGCTTGAGCATGGGGTTGGACTAGAAGACTTCCAAGGTCCCTTCCAGCTGTATTCTTCTGCATTCTGTATGTACGGTCTAAAAGATGCAATATGCAAAATGACAGTTGGGTAGGAGGAATAAATATAGATGCAAAATCAGGAGATACAGCAGTTCACATGGAAAAGGAAAGAAAGCTGATCATCTCATGGCAGAACTTCTGGCTTTCTGGAACTGGTGGAATCTCTGCCAGTAAGAAATCTCCTCTGCTTCTCGGAACTTCTTGCTATTTTTTGTTCCAGGGGCCCCTTATTGGTTTCAGTTCATTTTGGGGTGAATGAACACCTTTTCATTCCTTCCAGATGTGTAAATTAAGTGCATTGTTTATTATTTTATCACCTCCCGATGTCCTAACTGTAGGATTAGTTTTGAATCAATTTTTATTGCTTAACAGTCCGTAGATTTTGTTTTGTTTTCTTTTTGTCCTTCGAATCAATGTTGACTCCTGGCAACTGCCTGGACAAGTCCCTGCAGTTCTCTTGGCAAGAATTCAGAAGTAGTTTGCACTTGCCTACTTCCCAGGGCTGAGAGAGAAAGAGAAGTGATTGGCCCAAGGTCACTCAGCTGGCCCCAAGCAGGACTAGAACTCACAGCCTCCTGGTTTCTAGTCTGGTATCTTTTAACGATTGCACCAAACTGGCTTTCCTTTGTTATGGTTATACAGATTTATGGTGCATTATCCTCACACAAAACAGAACAAATAGACTATATATAGAAGGTAGGGGAGGTTGTTGACCCAACCAATATTCTTTATTGTCCCAACTAGTCTTCCTTAAAACATTTTTCCAAAGGTTTGGGCAGAAGACTTTCCTTCCACCTACAGCAAGGGTATCAAATTCAAGGCCAGCGGGCCAGATCTGGCCTGCGGGGGTCCTTAAATCTGGACTGCCGGGCCAGCCTGGAAATAGTAAAGGACTGGCCCGCGGTGCCTCTGCTAGTGAAAACAGGGCAGGGTCCTGCAGGCCATCCAAGCCACATGCAGCCCCCTGTGCTCTGTTTTGGCCGTGGTAGCAGAAACGGTACTCAGTAGGTTCTGACCAGTTCTGGAGAATCGGAAGTGGAAATTTTGAGTCATTCAGAGAACCGGCAAATATCACCTCTGACTGGCCCCACCCCCATCTATTCTCTGCCTCCCACTGAGTTTTTTTCCCTGATTGGCTGAGTCTTCTTTTGTTGCCCTACATAGGAGAATGGAGCCGGAAATCAGGTTAGTGGAGTGTGGAGGGAATGGGGATTTTGCAGTAACCTTCCCCTGCCATGCCCACCAAGCCACACCATGCCCACCAAGTTATGCCATGCTCACCAAACTGGTAGTAATTTTTTTTTAATCCCATCACTGCAGCAAATGCTGTAGGAGGCTGTCCAGGCTGAAAACGGGGCACGGGGGACTGCATTTGGCCTCCCCCCTTCCCCATTTTGGTCAGCAGAGTGCTTCAGGAGGCATCCATCCCATCTTCCCACCCACACCCACCCAGGCCGGCCCTCAGAGAACTACAATGCTGATCCGGCCCTCGGAAGAAATCCAGTTTGACACCCCTAACCAACAGCTTTTAACTGACAGTGCTCAGTAGCCAATTGTAAAGCTTAGGCTGTACCACTAAGCTATGCCCTCCCTTCAGTGGTGCTGCTGGAAAAACGTTGCCTAGTACAGTGAGATTCTAACCTGAAATTACCTTTAGGAGGAATGGAACCGTTCGCTGTTTTCAGATCGAGTCAGTTTACTATTGTTCATTTGCAAACCATGATGACCCAAAGTGGGATACAAAATAAACAAAGTCACAAAAACTTTGTGAATAAAAGGTGAAGCCCCTTTTATTCCTTCAACTTGGCTTCAAAGCTCCAAATATCCTTGACTGGAGACAAAAAGCTCCCCCACAAACAGTTACGAAAAGGAGGAAATGCCATTTAAACTAAAAATGCCTATAAATTATAACCAGGAAAAACAACACAAACCACACTGAAGCAATTAAGGGAACTAGGCAAGATAAGGGCTTGAAGACATCCACAGATATCGGAAGACACACTGGGAAGGACACCAAACTCAGATAGGAACAGACAGACCAGAAATATTTTCATGCTTTGTTTCTAGCACTGGCCCATACACATGTCCATCCTCTTAAACAGTCCTCACAGCTGCAGCCCATGAAGAGGATCAAGGCCCTTTCCTCCCCTGTAGACCACACCATTCACGTTTCTCCCTTATCCTCTTCTCCCTGCGTGTCCTAGGATGGAGAAGGGATGGGCCTGGGTCTTTCTCTGACTGCCCAGCTGGCCTCTGCCTTTCCTCAGCTTCCTTCAGAGTCAGACTCCAACAGGGGCATGACACAAACCCTTGTTAATCCATTTCTCTAAAAGCGACAGCAATCACAAATATCAAACTTAAAGCATGTATGTTAATATGAATATTTTATGGGGACTTCTTTTTTAAGCCAAGACTCAGATTACAAAATTCAGAGAAGTTCATGCACTAAATGATGTTTTATATTTGGATCCAGGTAATATTAGCCTGAGAAGTTAGCTCAGGTCAGTCTATTTTTAGATAATAAAATGGATAAAAAGAAAGTTTTCCCATGGGAATATGCTTAATCTTCCTTCTGGGTAGAAAGGCACAGTACAGCAGCAGCAGTACTGTCATGGTTGAGTAATAGCCTGGTAAAAAACAATTTTGGATGGATTTTCAGGAGCCTCGTCTGTACTCAAGGTGTATTCCCTACCAAATACTGTTCAGCAGCAGTACAAGTAAGTGCTCAACTTAAAGTCACAATTGGGACCAGAATTTCTGTTCCAAAGCAAAGCAGTTGCTGTGAGTTGCCCCCAATTTCACAGTCTTTTTTTTTGCTGAACTATCCCCATTTTCTTCACTGAATCAAAGTTTTCAGTAAAATTATAGGTACGTTAAATAGGAGTCCAAAGAGGGCATTTTGAAAAGCAATGTGACAATTTGCTCTTTAGAATATTTCAGGCTCTCCATAGCAACCTGACAAAATTATTTTCCTCACAATGTATAATTGATTGGCTTTGGTAGAGATTGATATAAACTCTGAAAAAGAGAGAAAAAAATGCCAGGTTGATCAAAGGCTCTTAGTTCAGCTGAGTCTGATGAGAATATAACAATCACTATAATCACAAAATACAAGGGCCTGCAAATAAAAGTAGCACAACTGTGGCAAGGAACAAAAAGGGTACAAAGACAATACCAACAGTGATAGGTGCCTTGAGTGCAATCCCAAAGCATCTGGAGCACCACTAGAACAACACCAGCATTGACAAAGTCCACATCAATCAATTGCAAAAGTCAGCTTTATTTGCAACAGCTTACAGACTTTAATATTATTAAGCCACAAATGAGATGTATATTCTCACAACAGTTCTGCTAGGTTGGGTAAGCTGAATGCTGGTGATTAACATCCTGTCATGAATGGACTGTGCTTGAGTAAAAGAATCTCTTGATTCACGCATCTTTCTCCTCAATTTCCTGCAGCTTTTTTGATTATGGATGCAAATCCATAACTAACAACATATGGCCGGAAGGCTCGGGCCCCGGGGTGGGATTCTACCAGTTCGCACCTATTTGCCAGAACCGGTTGTTAACATTCTAAGCAGTTCGGAGAACCGGTTGTTGGAAGAAATTACTGGCCTAATCCTGTAAGAAAGGCAGGAAGGAAACATTCTGGTGTTGCTTACAGAAACTGCCTCTCCATTAACCCTTATAACATTCTTGGTAGGACTAGACTTCCTGTCTCAAGAACATCTCTGGAGTTTTTCCTTTCCTTTGCTGGTACTTTGCTTGTGTGGAGTGACCATTCCAAGTTACAATGGCATTTATGACCATTTTTCACACTTATGACTGTTGCAGCATCCCCACAGTCATGAGAGGTCAGGCGAGGAGATGCGTGCCTCGATGTGAGGGATATTGAGTTGGTCACACCCAGCCAATAACATGATCACCAAGCCATGTCCACCCAGTCACATGACCACCAAGCCATGCCTACCACCTAAGCCATGCCCTCAGGACTAGTTGTTAAAAATTTGAATCCCACCCCTGCTCTGGCCACATGATAGAGGTCATCCCCCTGAGACAAGTGTCCTTCATCCTTTTGACACAGATGTCTTGATCTGCAGCATAGATTCTCTGAGTGGAAAAAAAAAGTTATGGAAAAGTTATTCTGACAAACTGAGTTGGCTGCTGGGTTATTTTTCTGGTTACGACGCAACCTTTTACAGTGGACTCTTTGGATGCCCGGTCAAAGCAGTGGTGGGATTCAAATATTTTTATCACCGGTTCAGTGGGCGTGGTTTGGTGGGTGCGCTTTCCTCATGTGCACACACTTTGTATGTGCGCACGCCAAACACACACTTTGTGCAGGCGCAGAGGCGTTCTAACTCGCCTCCTGCAAGCCTGCACTCTCCTGGTCGCTTCAGCAGCTGCCACATAGCACTATTCTGTGCCGCGCAAAGCAACTGCCCTTCGAATTCAGAGGATAAAGGTGAGTATGGGAGCCCAGGTGGGCCCAACAGCAGAGCAGCAGAGAGAACTATTTCTGTCTCCACTGCTCATTGCTGCTACTGGCTCTGCAGAACCGGGCTGAACCGATAGAATATCACCATTGCTTCAAAGTGGACGTGCTCTTCTGGTGAGCAAAGCTGTTATATCTGGGGATTTAATGCTTTCTCGGCTTTTCTTAGCTCACTTGGAGAGAAGGTGGCAGCCGTGGCCAGGAGTGCTCTTGCCCAAATGCATCTTCTGTGACAGTGGTGTTCATTTCGAGATCGGGAAGCATTGCTCACAGTCACTCATACCTTAAACCAGGGGTCCCCAACTCTCAGGCCACAGCCCACTACCTGCTTATTCAGAACTGGGCCACTGCAGCTTATTCAGAACCAGGCTGCATGAGTGGTGGGTGAGCGTTCATGCACTCGTAGACTCTTGCACGCACTTGCACTCTCAGCCCCATTCAAATGAAGCTGTGCATAAGTGCGCCTGTCTCTCACATAAAACTATCCCCTTTCCCCTCCTCTGTGCTGAGCCACCAATCCAGAAAAGTTGGGGACCACTGCCTTAGACTCCTCTCAATTGCATGATTATGTCAAAGTATATTCATTAACTGGCAGAGACATGGTTAACAAAGTCAGCAAGTGAATAAGCATGGCAACAGACCAGCCAATGGGAGCTGACAACCTGGGTATGGTTTGGCTTTGTGTGCTTTTGCTGAGAATTGAAACTGAAACTAAGTTGTTTGTTTGTTGAAACTGAGTTGTGCTCTGAACTGAAGCTGCAACATGTCTGCTGCTGTTTATGTTACGTTGAAAGAATCTACAAATAGTATTGTAAACATTATTCATTTATCATGTTTATAAAGAAGTTAAGGATCCTGCTGAATCAGTCTCTATGTGTTTTCTGGACTTGAATTTATGCTGTGGACTCTTAACAGATTACAGTTGAACAGCGTTCAAAAGCTACAGCTGATCCAGAACACAACAGTGTGTAGAGCAGGACTGCCAAACTTGTGGACTGCAGGCCGGAAGCATCACATGCTGGCCACTCCAACACCCAGTTTAGCGAAGGGAAAAAACGTCCCAATACGTCACATGATGCTGATGTGACGACGCAAGTTTGAAACCCCTGGTGTAGAGTATTGGATGTACCATGAAATACCTACCTAATACAAGTAGTCCTCAACTTACGACCACAATTAAGACCAAAAATTCCTTTCTTAAGTGATCTGGTTAAGTGACTTGCACCCATTTTTATGACCTATTTTTGCCATGGTTGTTAAGTGAACCACCACAGTCATTAAGGGAACCATGCAGTCGTTAAGTAAATCCCACTTCTCCCATTGACTTTGCTTGCCAGAAGATGGCTAGGAAGGTTGCCTATTGCAATCACCAGGACATTACTACTATCATAAGTACATGCTGGTTGCCAAGCCCCCGGATTTTTTATCACGTACTAACTGCTGTGATGCTGCGGCCATTGTAAGTGCAACAACTGTTTGTAAATCACCTTTTTTGGTACTGTTGTAATTTCAAACAGTCACTAAAGGAATGGGTGTGTAAGTCGAGGACTATGTAAGCAGCATTGACTCAGTCAGCTTCTGAATGCCATTTGAGGTGCTGATTGTCGCTGTTAAGGCCCTCTATGGCACAGGGTCAGGTTTTTTATGGATCACCTCTGCCCAGTGGTTCCATCAAGATCTGGCATCATAGGTATGCTCTGGGTCCTCTCTGTAAAACAGTGCCCCCCCCCTCAACCTTTTGGGTATCAGGGACCGGTTCCATAGAGAGAGCTTTTTCTGTGGACCGGAGAGGATGTGGTTCTGTGTGCGACCTTTATCTCGCGGATGGGGCTTTGTTTGTTTGTGCGGTCCGGTTGTTGGTATGCCGCAGACTGGTGCCTGTCCACAGACCGGGGGTTGGGGACCCCTGCTGTAAAAGAGTGCACCTTGTGGGCTCTAGATGTGGGCCTTTTCTGGCATGGCATCTGCCTTGTGGGAAAGCACCCCTCTCTCAAAATCAGAGGTGGTATTCAGCAGGTTCTGACCAGTTCTGGAGAACCAGGAGCGGAAATTTTGAGTAGTTTGCAGAACCAGCAAATCCCACTTCTGACTGGCCCCTCCACCACCTGTTCTCTGCCTCCCATTGAGCTGATCAGTTGGGTCTTCTTTGGTTGCCCTGCATAGGAGAACGGAGCTGGAAAGCAGGTTAGTGGGTGGGGAAGGTTACTGCAAAATCTCCATTCCTTCCCCACCCACAGGAGTGGGGAGGGAATGGGGATTTTACAATGTCCTTCCCCCACCACGCCCACCAAGCCACAACCACAGAACCGGTAGCAAAAAAACTTTGAATCCCAACACTGCTCGAAATGCAGGTAGCCTGAACCCTGTAAAGAATTGCTTCTTCCCCCAGGTATTGATAGAGGTCCAGTGCCAGTCTAGATTTGATTACATGTTGATAATGTGATTTTTAGAGAGCCTGAATCCAATTTCATTTTTTATTGGATTTTGTACCTCAGTTTTATCTGATTCCTCCCCTAATTTCCCCTGGGCAGCTCTATACATTTGTTAAACAAATATATGAACGCATCTGCAAATTTAGTCTGTTTTTCCTTTTGCTTCTTGCTGGTCTTGGCAAAATACTCCCATTTGAGCTGTGGCTGAACTTGATCTGGGATGCCTTCCTGTTTTTCAGGACCTGAAAGAGATGTTGGAGAAACTGGAAAAGAATGAGAAGAAGCTGAAGAAACAGCTCAGGATTTATATGAAGAAAGTGCAAGAATACGAAGGTAACTTTCATTTCTCCTTTTGCTGCTGAAATTAATACTCTGTTCCCTACTGAAGTAGTTTGAGTGGATAAAAAGCTGACTTGCCTTTAAACCAAGAGAAGCAAAGGATTCAGATCAAGCTTGGCAGGCTTGCTCTGAGATCTTTTTTTAAAATACATTTTTTTTATTTTTTGTTTCCATAAATTGTGTGAACAGTGTTGGTCCCAGGGTGCTTTACATTTTAAAATAAACATGACAGTATTTTCACATTGACATTATTTACTTTCTTACACAATTTGAAATGAATACATATTATCAGCCTTAATCATTCCATATTCTCATGTACTATTTTGTATCAATCTCTACATCCTTAACATCTCTTTTTTTATAATGGATTCTATATTAATAGTGTCAGGATTCCAGCAAGCACTCTAATTAAATCATGATTCTCAAGCCAAACTTCAAAAAACTTCAAAGGATTCATTAGAGAAGACATACTGACACTGCTCTATCTGAAGCCAACTCTGGCATACGTAATTTACAGTCCCCTGTGAGCCTGTTTCCCCCCCCCCCCCC
>BHFT01031995.1:15422-50556 GCA_004320025.1 Laticauda laticaudata
TTCCCCCCCCCCCCCAGTGTGTCATAAATCAGATTCTCCAATTGAGCACATTCACGGGCTGGGTGTCATCATTCACGGCCTCCAATTAAATATATTCATGGGCAAAAGCTCTGGTATTTTAGCGACAAATCTTTTAAAGATAAGAGTTGGAATGTACTTTTGCTTTCAAACTGCTGCATTGCTCTTCCAGATTTTCTTCCTCCCCCCCTTTTTATGACAACTACTAAAACAGGCATAGGAATGTTTTATGAGTTGACCAATAGTCATATTTGCAATGTTCATCAAATTATATATACACATCATGTCATGAGTTGCATGTTTCCAGATTATTTTACATTTTAGAATAAACATGACAATAATTTCATCTTGATACTGTTAGCTTTCTTACATGATTTGATATTCTTGCTCTGAGATCTGAATAAGGCTTGAGGGAAGACTTAAGTGCAGCTATTTTTCAAAGGAAGGGCGAACAGTATAGGTGATCCTCGACTTATGACCACAGCTGATCCCCAAATTTGTTGCCAAGCGAAATAACTGTTAAGTGAAACACTGCTGTTATGTTAGTAGCCATAGCACTTAGACTTATATACCGCTTCACGCAGAGAGCACCAAGAAAACGGCACAAATAAGAGTAAAAAATTCTTCTTGACTGAGATAAAGAGAAATGATTCTTGGAAGACCCCGCTGGCCATCACCAATTTTAGTAGCAATAGCAATTGCACTTAGACTTACATACCACTTTATAGTGCTTTACAGCCCTCTCAAAGCGGTTTACAGAGCCAGCCTCTTGCCCCCAACCATCTGGGTCCTCATTTTACCGACCTCAGAAGAATGGAAGGCTGAGTCAACTTTGAGCCTGGTGGGATTTGAACTGCCAAATTGCAGGCAGCCAGCCGTCAGCAGAAGTAGCCTGCAGTGCTGCATTCTAACCACTGTGCCACCACGGCTCATGGCTGATAGTAACATGGTTATGAAGTGAATCTGGCTTCCCCACTGACTTTGTCAGAAGGCCGCCAAAAGTGATCACATTACCTCAGGACACCACAACTGTCATAAATGAGTCAGTTGCCAAACCTGTGAATTTTGATCATGTGACCATGGGGAGGCTACCACAGTTGTAAGTGTAAAAACAGTCATAAATCACTTCAGTACCGTTGTAACTTTGAATGGTAACTAAATAATCAAGGACTACCTGAATTAGGAGCCATCACTATTCCTGGTTGTCCCAAAGGTGCTTTTTAAAAAGGCAATTGGACGTTCTGTTTTTTCTTTGAAGACATTTCGCTTCTTATCCAAGAAGCTTCTTTAGCTCTGAGCACTGAGATAAAGAAGCTTCTTGGACGAGAAGTGAAACGTCTTCGAAGAAAAAACCAGAAAGTCTAGTTACCTCTTGAAAAAGCACCTTTGGGACAACAATGATCTAGAGGACTGAGAATCTCCATCGACATTTCCTGGTTGTTTCTCCCATATCCTTTGCAGAGCTGTGAGATGCAACTTAGTACCTGTTTTCAACTTCTTTCCTGGGGTCTAGCAGTTTCCTTCTTTAGCTCCTATATAATCCTAAGAAGGTTCAGCTGCTTTTTAAGAAGAGGGATGCAGGTGTTAAATTGACAGCCCTGTCTGTCTTGAAACATATTTTTGCATTTCAAAGAGCTATGTCAGGGGTCTTCAAACTTGACAGCTTTAAGACTTGTGGACTTCAACACCCAGAATTCCTCCTCCGGTCATGTTAGCTCAGGAATTCTGGGAGTTGAAGTCCAAAAGTCTTAAAGCTGTCAAGTTTGAAGACCCTTGAGCTACATTGTCCTTACACGTAGCCGCCTTCATTGATTGGATATTTGCTCTTCTGTTTATTGAAGGGGGCAAGACTAGAAAACTTTAAAAAGTTTTTTTTCCCCCCACCCTGCTATGGTCAAATCTTCCTTTGGTCTTACTATTTGCAGTATCAGAGGAGAATGTCTCCACCTGCTGGTTCTCACTGCCTTAAAGGCTGATTTTTAGAGATTGCTATGTATTTGCACTGATGGAAAGGAGAAACAGCATATTAGAAATATATTCTTTTGATTTTGATGGTTTGACGGAGTGATTAGCTACTGCAGCTTGGATCCAAAAAAACCGGTTCTCAGAAAGCTGATCATTAAATGAAATTCAACCAAAGGAATTGAAGACTGTACACATCATGGCAACTGGCACAGATGGTTCTTGTTATTATAATTTATAGGCATGAAACTGACTGGCACAAAGTTACTTGAGTTTTGTCTTCATATCCATTTCTTTAATGTATTTTGCAACTGCAGCATTTGTTCCCTGGTGAAGGCAAGGCAGCAGAAATTACCCATTATCCTTAGCAAGGTTATTAACCTTCAATTTGATTACCATCTTCATCTTCTTATTAAGAGTTGGAGGTTATTTAATTTATATGTCAGATAGGTCCTATACATGCAATAATATTATGTTTTCTCTAACACAGGCATCTCCAAATATGGCAACTTCAAGACTTGTGGATTTCATGCTGGCTGAAATTCTTGAAGTCCACCAGTCTTAAGAGTTGCCATGTTAGGAGACCCCTGTTCTAAATCCCGAGAGTTTTACTGAGTCCCGAAAGTCAGGTTAGATATAGCAAATGATGCAATAGCTCTAGCATACTTACACCACTGAAATATGGCGAGAATCACAGAAATGGTAAAACGGAGATAAGATTTATTTGTTACTTTTCCAGTTCAATCTTTTTATGTATATAATTTTCATTGAATCTTTGAGCTAATACAATAATACAATTATCAACAAAAACTAAAGTAAATAAATAAATTGTATTAAAATAAATAATACAATTATCAACAAAA
Organism: Laticauda laticaudata; assembly: GCA_004320025.1. Taxonomy (NCBI): domain Eukaryota; kingdom Metazoa; phylum Chordata; class Lepidosauria; order Squamata; family Elapidae; genus Laticauda; species Laticauda laticaudata. The sequence goes on from BHFT01031995.1 coordinate 18,266, forward strand.
GCTAAAGTAAAACATTTCATTTGAACTATTATTAAATGAATTATGCACCAAAAGATAATAATACAAAAGACCCATCGGTCAATTACAATGTTTTAATAACTTTTTAAAGAGAAAAAAATACTGTATGCAGAAATGCTCAAAACGCCTATGTCAAATGATTGAATAAGTGTTTAAAAGAAAATGACAAAATGAGCATTTAATGTGATTTATGTAATGAATTATTTCTGGGTCTTGACTTTGGGTGCATCTTGTATACATATGTATGTGTCTGTGTGTACATACATGCATATATATTTTTAGAACAGTAAAATCTTTTTCTATTGAACAACTGATGGAAAAGATCCATTATTTGGACTGCCATTCCCTCCCCCCACCAAACACATGTGTTGGCTTCCTTCTCAGCACATACATTTTTAAAAATCTGTGTAGTGAGTTCTTTTGCGGTTGTTGGAGAAAATTCAAGAAAAGGTGGAATATGTCCAAGATAGCAGGTGTAATCTCCAGACCAGTGCAACAAGCTCTTTAAAGCAGGAGATAAAGGAGAAAGACTTGGACGTAAGATTCACAGGTATCTGCTGGCAGCCTTTGTGGTCAAATGCTACACTATAGAAGACCAGGAAACGGACCATATGTTTTGGATTTCTAATATATGTGGTTGCTAGGAGTAAAATATGATGTTTTATAATTAGTTTTCATGATATGAGACCTCAGTATTAATAATAGACATTAGAGTACAGGTAGGTGGTGTGTGGTTCTATTTCAAGGTAATGCTAGTTTTTACAAGCGTTTACTCTGAAGAATATGAGAAGGAACCACACAGTTCCATAACCATCTTCCGGCTTTTTCACCAGAATCAGAACTTTCATTTGATATCTTGTGTTATCTCAGTTATCATTTTTGTAGCTCCAATGAGCCTGGGACAGACCACTGAGTCAACCAGACCACAGAGGGGCCTCTGAAGAGTGCAGCTGCTTCAGGCCATCTGGGAAAGGGGTTGACTTTGTTCTTGATTTGCCTTTCACAGCTGATCAAGCCATTACACACTCTGAAAAGCGGAAACACGAAATCAGCCACCAAGTCGCCGTGCAAAGGAAGGAAAAGGACTTCCAGGGAATGTTAGAATATTGCGAAGAGGATGAATCTTCACTCATAAAAAATCTCATTACAGGTAAAATGATTTTGTTTAGCGTTTCCATCTAGCTCTTAATATTGTAGTTATAAATGAGCTTTGTAATAGTTTGCTGCCGAAGTAAGAGCGAATCTATTCATCAGAGCAGAGGTCTCCAAACTTGGCAACTTTAAGACTTGTGGACTTCAACTCATAGCTGGCTGAGGAATTCTGGGAGTTGAAGTCCACAAGTCTTAAAGTTGCCAAGTTTGGGGACCCCTGCATCAGAGTCACAGGATTGCAGAGTTTGAAGAGGGGATTTACCTATTATAAGTAGTCAAGTAACCTTCCTGTTCATTGGGAAGTCCAAATTTTAAAAGGATTGTCTATTTTCTCTTAAATGTGTCTGGTGAAAGGGAACACAGCACTTCCCCAGGCAATTGATTCTACCATTGTTATTCTTATAAAAGGGGAAACTCTTTATAACATTGAGAAGAATCATAAATGTCATTTTAAAAGGTTAAAGAACTTGATTTACACATTGAACAATTTATCATCAAGCATTATTCATTTTCATTTTCTTTCTTGGCTTGGCATGGTTCTATTCCAAAATATATAATGGAAATAAAGGGATTGTTAAAAATAGGACAGAGGTTTAAATATATTTTATGCTGGAGAAATGAGATCAGTTAATAAAAATAATTCGGTGACTAATTTTGATTTAGGTAAGTGTCCAGGGTCCATCAGTATAGAATTTATACTTTAAATTGCTAAGGACTCCTGTTGTTCAAAGGCTTTCTTTCCTGCCCACAGATCTGAAGCCCCAAATAGTATCTGCCACTGTGCCCTGCTTGCCTGCCTACATCCTATTTATGTGCATCAGACATGCTGATTATATTAATGATGATCAAAAAGTGCATTCGTTGCTTACCTCCACTATTAACGGTGTTAAAAAAGTATTAAAGGTAAAAATAAATTTCATTTTTCACTGGTAGATTTTGGAATGTTTATTGCATGATATATTCCCTTGAGTATATAAAGGGACGCAGTGGCTCAGTGGCTAAGACGCTGAGCTTGTTGATCAAAAAGGTCAGCGGTTCGAATCCCCAGGACCACGTAACGGAGTGAGCTCTTGTTACTTGTCTCCACCTTCTGCCAACCTAGCAGTTCGAAAGCATGTAAAAATGCAAGTAGAAAAATAGGGATCCCTTTGGTGGGAAGGTAACAGCATTCCATGCACCTTTGGCATTTAGTCATGCCGGCTACATGACCACGGAGACGTCTTTGGACAGCGCTGGCTCTTCAGCTTTGTAACGGAGATGAGCACTGCTCCCTAGAGCTGGAAATAACAAGCACGTATGTGCGAGGGGAACCTTTGACCTTTACCTTTAAGAGTTTGCACAGTGTGATTATGTGAGCAATAACATCAAACAGAGGCTTGTAAATATAAAGTGGTTTAACTCTACAAAAGAATATACATACCCTTACTAGGCAAAGGTCAAACAATCAGTAATTGCAGAAATTGCAGAGAGAGAGAGAGAGAGAGAGAGAGAGAGGTCCCAACAGGGCCTTTTTTATAATACAGACTCTTAAAGTGGTAACAAGCAAATATACCCTGCTGACTCATTCCTACCATTGCATCAGCATTTCAGCATTACAGCAGCTGGTCAGCTATTAAATCATCAATACCCTGACACAAGGTATTTACGGGACAAACATGTTTTATGTAAGAGATAAAGGACAAAGTGGAAAGTAGATTTTATTTGTAAACTGAGATTTTATGGGCAATGGATGGAAATTCATTAAGAGAGAAGCAACCTAGAACTAACGATAAATTTCCTGACAGTTGGAACAGTTGGAACAGTTAACCAGTGGAACAGCTGGCCTCCAGAAGTTGTGGGTGCTCAATCATTGGAGGGTTTTAAGAAGACATTGAACACCCATTTGTCTCTAATGGAATAGTGTCTCCTGCTTGAGCAGGGGGTTGGACTAGAAGACCTCCAAGGTCCCTTCCAACTCTATATATTCTGTTAAAGGAAGCAAATTAGAAGCATCTCTAGGGGTCTTTATGGACCATTACTACATCTGCTCTTCTCTCCTTAGGGCCTTCCTTTAGACTCCCTGATCTATCTTTTCTTCCAGGCAAACCCCTGGAAATCCAGCACTCCTTTTCCAATACAAGACTTGGAAATAATAGATTGATATTTCAAGCGAAGACCTCCTAAAGGAAAGGATTCTTACTTATTAATTTATCGAATGACAACCCCTTGTATGCCACCTTCTTGAGAGGCTCTAGAACAGGACGCTGTGTTTCTAGTTGCTGATCCTTTTTATGGCATAGCTGTCCGAAGGCAAAGATTCACCACTGACCCGTGGTGGCTCAGTGGTTAGAATGCAGTACTGCAGGCTACTTCTGCTGACTGCCAGCTGACTGCAAGTTGGCAGACCAAATCTCACCAGGCTCAAGGTTGACTCAGCCTTCCATCCTTCAAGGTCAAAATGAGAACCCAGATTGTTGGGGGCAATAGGCTGACTCCGTAAACCACTTAGAGTGGGTTGGAAAAGCGCTGTGAAGTGGTATATAAGTCTAAGTGCTATTGCTATTGCTATTCATGGTATTTTTGGGCTTCTCCATAGAAACATAACGAGGATTTTGAGATGACGTCATTCTGGTTGTCCAACACATGTCGCCTTCTACATTGTCTGAAGCAATATAGTGGAGATACGGTGAGAGAATGATTGAATTAGGGATGAGAGCTTTGTTGCTAAAAAAAAAAAACCCTCTTTTTGATTCTCCCTGATGGATGGTCATACAGTACAGATAGTCCATGATTTGTGACCATTCAATTTGACCATCTTTTGAAGTCATAACAATACTGAAAAAAGGGATTGATTTATTTATCACACTGATGTTCTGACCTAGGCTTCCCAAAAGCATGAAGCAGACTCCTTGTTCCGATAAAACCCCTTTTATTCAGGTTAAAGGGAATTCCTCTCTAGCAAAGTCCTGGCAAACAGTCTTTCATGAGATTACACAACTACAGAGCTTTATCAGGCTTGGAGAGTTGCCAGGCCGATATCCTCCAAACACCACACTGTAGCAGACGTTACTTGGCAAGAAGTCAGGAACAGATCTTGTGGGATTACTTAACTTGATTAACAGAGGACGTTTGTGGTGAGGGGATTCGCTCCTCTTTATTCCCTATGGGAGGGGGCCATTCACCATCCACCTGAGCCTTTACTCCTAAGTCGACCCTTGTTCCTTAACTGTTCCCTTCTCCTAGCAGCTCTGCGCATGTGCAAACTGGGAACAGGCTCCAGCTGTTCTTCTTTCCCAGTGATCTCTGACTTCAAAGACGGCTGATAACTGTTGGACGGCCCTGGCCCCATCTCTGCCTCTGATGCAGAGCATTCGTCAGAGCCTTCCCCAGACTCCAGGACAGGCCCATGTTCCTCCCCAACATCCTCATTGTCCAAGTCTGATGCCAGCTCTGCTGGCTGTTGGCGGGTCACAACAATTGATTTGCTGTGCATCTCATTTGAAAGCAACTCTGGGCAGCTTACAGGATTAAATTATGACCAGTCCTCGCACTTACAACTGTTGCAGTGGCCCTGTGGTCATGCGATTGCAATTTGGACACTTGGCAATTAACATAATTTGCAATGGTTGCAGCTTCCCAGGGCCAGGGGATTGCCATTTGCAACCTTCCCAGCTGGTCTCCAACAAGCAAAGTCAGTGGGGGAAGCTGGATTAACTGAACAGTTGTGTGATTCACTGAGTGACATAGTAAAATTAGGTGTCACAGACTTATCAACCACGTTGCTGAGGGACAGGAGTTCCAGTCCTAATTGTTGTCGTAAATCAAGGACTACCTGTATGTCTTGAGATTTCCAGACTACAGTGAATATATTCATGTTAAGATCAGTGGGAGATTTCCTAAGGACTTTTCTGCAATTTAGGTGTCTCATGTAAAGATTGTTGGCAAAGTACGGTGTAGTCCTCGACTTACGATCACAATTGAGCCCCAAATTTCTGTTATTAAATGTGACATTTGTTAAGTGAGTTTTGCCCCGTTTTATGACCTCTCTTGCCCCGGTTGGTAAGTGAATCACTGCAGTTGATAAGTCAGTAACCCACTTGTTAAGTCAATCTGGCTGTCAGGATTCTGGCAGTTACCCCAATTAAATCATGAGTCTCGAGCCAAACCTCCAAAACTTCAAAAGGATTTATTGGGAGTTAACATGTCCAGCACTGCCTGGGTGTAGCCTGGGTGTAGAAATAAAACATTTCTATGGTCTTTTTAGAGTTGCCACTGGCTTCCCCATTGACATTACTTATGAGAAAGTCATAAAAGGTGATCACATAATCCCAGGGTACTGCAAACGTCATAAATATGAACCAGTTGCCAAGCATCTGAATTTTGATCACGTGACTATGGGAGTTGTAACTGTGAAAAGTGCAGGTCGTAACTGTGAAAAATGGTCATAAGTCACTTTTTTCACTGCCATTGTAACTGCCATTAATGAACTGTTGTAAGTATACAATACCATTTCATACCAGGTCTTTGAGCCCTTATGGCTCAGTGGTAAGGAGACAATATTGCAGGTTAACTCTGGCCACATCCTGGAGTTCGATCCTGACAGGGTTTAAGGTTGACTTAGCCTCCCATCCTTCCGAAGTCGGTAAAATGGAGACCCAGATTGTTGGGGGCAATGGGCTGACTCTGTAAAATTGCTTAGAGAGGGCTGTAAGGACTCTGTGGCTATCTAAGTCTACATCCTATTGCTGTCTCTTCAGGATGGAAGAGTTGACCAAGAGGAAATTAATTTGCTATTAGTATGTCTTTTTGCCTCTTATAAATTTTGGCTTGACATTATAGCTACTATTCCAATTTGAGTATCTGCTGATGTTAATGAATTATAGATTGGATTATTGGGCTGATCATGTAACTAATTAAAAGAACAAGCAGTACTTTTGTTCTATGAACTTTGCAGTTTTCTGGACACAAGCCTTATTGAGTTGCATTCACACTCCTGCACCATTGGTAGTAGACAAAATGCCTGATGCCACATTTTAACCTGATTTCATGAACTAACATCAAAATGAAAATTAGTCTAAAGCAAGAAGAGGCAATGAATCTTAAGTTTCCTTTCCTGCCTCCTGNTTAACCTGATTTCATGAACTAACATCAAAATGAAAATTAGTCTAAAGCAAGAAGAGGCAATGAATCTTAAGTTTCCTTTCCTGCCTCCTGATCTCTTTTCCACACTTTATGGGTGGAAATATTAATACAACTGCAAACTTCATTCTTAACTTGGCAAATGTTCACTCTTTGTCACTTGGAGAGAAGTTCTTGGTAGCAGACCTATCCTATGACAATCTGCCTATACAAGTAACTGGAATACATGGAAACCTGAAACAGCTCTTTAGGCCAGGGGTGTCAATCTCAAGGCCCGCGGGCCGGATCCGGCCCACTGGGTGCTTAGATCTGGCCTGCAGGGCCATCCTGGTAACAGTGAAGGACCAGCCTGTGGTACCTCTGCCAGTGAAAATGTATTCTGGGAGAATGCCCCCCCCCCCCCNCCCCCCCCCCCCCCGGGAGCTCTGTTTTTGCTGGCAGAGGGCTGAAGGAGGCTGTTGCAGCTGAAAACGGAGCTCGGGATAGGGGTACATGCAGTCCACAGAGCTCCATTTTTGCTGGCAGAGGGCTGCAGGAGTTTGTCACAGCTGAAAACTGACGTCGAGCTGGCCATGCCCCCTCCCAAGCCACACACACACACACGAGGTCAAACGCAACTCTGATGTGGTCCTCAATGAAATCAAATTTGATCCCCCTGCTATGGGCATCATAAGAATTATATTGCACCCTGTACCCATCTTAAATGTTCCCTTCAAAGATGGCTACAGGGTTTTTTCCTAAAATCTAGGCCAAAAGTTCCAGTTCTCCTCAGAATTTGCTCCACAAACTTTTGCTTTACCTACCAACCTTCCAATACTTGGAGCTTTTCTCTTCATAATTGTAATCCAACCTGCCGTTATCTTGCTATTTTCTGTTGTTCTTCCTTTGCAGGGGTTTATGACCCAAAATACCCCCAAGCAGAATGAGCATTGCCTGAAGAACTTTGACCTCACCGAATACCGTCAGGTCCTGAGTGATCTCTCCATCCAGATCTACCAGCAACTCATCAAAATTGCCGAAGGCGTCTTGCAGCCCATGATAGGTGAAAGGCATAATTAACTCAATTGAGTTGTACCATTGAGGATTATCTACATCGGGGATGTCCAGCCTTGGCAACCTGTGGATTTCAAATTTCAGAATTGCTCAGCCAGGGTGGGAAATTGGAGAGAAGAATCCAAGAGCCACCTTGTCAAGGCTCCAGCATCCACCCCCATTCAGATCATGAGTCTCTCGCCTCAGGAAAACAAGATTTATTAGGAGTGAACATGCTGGTACTACCTGGGAGCAGCTGACTCTGAGACACATCATTCATTTCACCCTTGACCCTGGTCTTGCCCCCATCCCGCTGGATGTATATTCTCCAATGGGACACATCCATAGCCAAGAATCATTAATCATGCTCTCCAGAAATAATCTTGTGTGCCAGAAGCTTCGGCCGCCCAGCAATTATCTACGAAGCATTTAAGGAGTGCACTACTTCTCCCATTCCCTTTCTGCTGGCAACTCTAAAAGACCAGAGAAATCTTTTTGAGTTGACACACCAATAGTAAACAATTATGGGAAAATTAGAATTTGCGCAGTTTTTGTTGTTCCCTGTTTGAGTATTTCTTTTCTTTCTTTCCCTTCTCAGTGACTGCAGTATTGGAAAATGAAAGCATCCAAGGCCTGTCAGGTGTCAAGCCAATGGGCTATCGCAAACGAAGCTCCAGCAGAGGGGATAGCGAAAACACCTACAGTTTGGAAGCAATCATCCGCCAACTGAACACATTTTTGAGTATCATGTACGACCAGGGCCTTGACCCAGAGATCATCCAACAGGCCATTAAGCAGCTCTTCTATATGATTAATGCTGTGGCCTTGAACAATCTCCTGCTGAGGAAGGATGTATGTTCTTGGAGCACCGGCATGCAGATGAGGTAAGATTCAGGCTGAAAGGTAGATGGGTGACACATTCAAGGCTGAGTGTTTTGTTGGAGGAGGAAGTCCTACTTCCTGTAGATCTGTGTCTCAACCTTGGCAACTTTAAGACTTGTGGACTTCAGTTCCTGCTGGCTGGGGAATTCTGGGAGTTGAAGTCCATATGTCTTAAAAGTTGCAGAAGTTGAGACATACTGCTATAGATGGAAGAAAGTAACCCTGGACACGCATGGAATAATGGTACTCTCTCTTCATGCTTCAGAACCTTTGGCTATTCAGCTAAAGGACTGTGCCCAAAAACAAGGGAAGGGAAATGACAGATCATCCTGGTGTAAATCTGGTCCTCTTTCATTACAGTTGCTCTACTTGGGAATGTCGTTAGCTTAGCAATAGCAATAGTACTTAGACATATATCACTTCCCAGTGCTTTTACAGCCTTCTCTAAGCAGTTTACATAGTCAGCTTACTGCCCCCAATAATCTGGGTCCTTATTTTACCCACCTTGGAAGAATGGAAGGCTGAGTCAACCTTGAGCGTGATCAGATTCAAACTGTCAAATTGCAGACAGTCGGCAGTCAGCAGAAGTAGCCTGCACTCTTACCACTGCGCCACAACATTTGAAGTGAAAGCAGGCTGCAATGTGACATATTTTGTGAAAATGGCCTCTAAGGTTTGCTTGCAACACCTTCCTGGGTGCTGCATTCATAGGTTGATGGTAACACAAAGTGCTGCTTTATGTCAGAGTATTTTTCCATCAGAAAACAGCCAGTTTGGTTTAGTGGCTAATGCATCAGGTTAGAAACTAATGAATGAGTTCCAGTCCTGCTTTAGGCACAAAAGCAGGATGGGTGACTTTGGACCAATGACCAGGAGACATTAAGTTTTAGACCTGCCTTAGGCATGCAAGCTGGCTGGGTAATTTTGGGCCAATCATCAAGAGACAGTAAGTTCTAGTCCCACCTTAGGCCCAAAAGCTGGCTGGGTAACTTGGGGCCAATCACCAAATAAGTTTTAATTCTGCTCTAGGCATAAAAGGCAGCTGAGTGACTATGGGCCAGTCACACTCTTTCAGACAGCAAGCTCAGGTGACAAGCCAGTCAGTCAATTCCTGTTGGAACCAATGGATTTACACTCAGTTGACCCAAACAAAAGGAAACTGTAAACATGCAAGGGAAAAATTCCAGCAATCTTGATGTTTTTTAGGTTGATGTTTTTAAGGTTGATGTTTTTCACTCAGTGGCTGCTCTCAAGGAGCTTGGAGATACATCCTTTACTAACTGATCCAGGCACAGGCTAGTTGAAAGGCTTCCAACCTTTCAGCAGGATTCAGAAGCATCTTGCCAATTCTTCTCATAACTTGTGTCTTCATTGTGTTGGGTTCCAGGTTTAACATCAGCCAATTAGAAGAATGGCTGAGAGGGAAGAACCTGCATTCAAGTGGGGCTGCCAAAACCCTGGAACCACTGATCCAGGCAGCACAACTCCTGCAGCTGAAAAAGAAAACACCTGAAGATGCTGAGGCCATCTGTTCCTTATGCACATCCCTCACTACCCAGCAGGTACACATTATTTACGATTTCAAAACAACTGATAAAAAGGTTGAACATGAGAATTTACCCATTTCTTCTTCAAATTCTGTACATTCAGTGTAGAAAGTTGCAAGGGAGCTTCAAGCCAGAGTAAGGATTTGAACTTAGGCATCCTTGCTTTGGGTCAGATTATAATGGTGTAGTGCTGATAATTTGCAAATAATTCCCCAAAACCTTTTTGCTTTGGCCAAATCCAGCATCTGGCTGATGATTATTTTAAGTAATTAAGGGAACTTGAAAATGTTAATGGATTATTGTTTAGCACAGGGCTCCCAAACTTGGAACTTTATGACTTGTGGACTTCAACTCCCAGAATTCTGGGAGTTGAAGTACACAGGTCTTAAAGTTGCCAAGTTTGGAGACCTCTGGCTTAGAGTATTAGGAGAACAGGGCAAAAGTAAATATATACACACAATCTGCAAAATTATATACAAAACTTCTACAGATGTACGGGAGCAGCTTCATAAGTGGATGTCCAATTCAGAGGTGATCACCTCTGGATGTTGCTTCGTGCAGGTCTTCTAGGGAACCAGAGAACACACATTGTGGTCAGTCTTGCACAATATGTACAATTGTCGAGAAAGGGGGCACACATTCAGGTGCACCAGTTCTCTTGAAGGTCTGCTTGCAGATGGGACAAGCCTGTCTTGCTTTCTAAAGCTGAAATTCCACCCATTTCCTACACTTGTTCTGTTGAGGACCTGTGATGTCGTAGAGTGTGTTGCATCTCCTCTATAACCCTCATTTGATTTTTGCTCCTTAGATTGTAAAAATACTAAATCTTTACACTCCTGTGAATGAGTTTGAAGAGCGAGTGACAGTAAACTTCATAAGAAACATACAGGTAAGTTATATTCTAAATATAGGGAATTTTACGTCTGTCACACAATTAAAAGGTTGTGTCTAGTTTTTATAATGCATCTTTGGAGCTATTGAAATTTCAGAACTGGGTCATTACTCCTAGGGAGGTCTGCCATAACTCTGAACATCTAAGTGACCGGTCATAAGTTGAAGACTATCTGTAAACAATCAAACAAACCTAATTCCCCTACTCAGGGATATTGTCTAGCCTGTTGATGAAATGTCTGTAGGAAAACAACCAGGCTTAGTGATCATCAGGAACCCAACAGTTAAATCTTAAAACCATACATTTTAGCATCTTTCTCATATCGAGATTGTATCTGCTTCTGTGGCCACCATGCTATATCCATCCCTTGACTGCTCAATTCTTGCTTAGTTTTTAATTCCCCCTTTTCATTAAAAATATCACTGTATCTTATAATTTGTTCCATATTGATAACGTTAGGATGTGTCAGTGCTTCCATTGTGGAAAGCCAGACTGCTATTTTCATATAGTGTTGTTCTTTAATTTTTACCCATATGATAGTAGTGCATTTCAAATATAATGTCTTTGAAAATAGCTAGTATCTTAACTAATAGTTAATAGCTAATAGTTAACATTGAAAATGTTAATGGATTTTTAGCGCAGGAGTCCCCAAACTTGGCAACTTTAAGACTTGTGGTCTTCAACTGTCAGAATTCTGGGAGTTGAAGTCCACAAGTCTTAAAGTTGCCAAGTTTGGAGACCTCTGGTTGAGTGTATTAGGAGAACAGGACAGAAGTCAATATATACTACCTAATAGTATCTTATTTTTCTCATACCATAAGAAAGCATGCCAACCTAACTGAAGGTCATATCCCTCTACGGTTAATAGTCTTTTATGCCTCAAATTAATCCATTCTTTTACCTATGTAAAAGTACAAGGCCTGATAATACAATTCCCAATCTGGCAACCCAAAGTTTTTCTTTTTTGGGAATCCTGCAACATTTTCAGGCTTCTTCTTGCTTTTTTTCCTAACCAAATAAATCATAGTATTATTTTATCTAGTTCTTCAAAATATTTCCCCCTCCCCCCCAGCTTTGTTGGAATTGTTTGAAATAAGTATAATAGTCTTGGTAAAATATTCATTTTTATCGTAGCTATTCTTCCCATCAATGACAGGAACCCAACAATTAAATCTTGAGCTGGCTGTAGCCTCTACCATTGAAAAGCAAACAAGTACTCTCCCATTAGCCTCTCATCTATGTGTCTACTTGTAAGTAGGAATACGGGTAGCCCTTGACATAAAACAGTTTGCTGAATGACCATTTGAAGTTACAACAGCAGTGAAAAAAGTGACGTATGACCATTTTTCACACTTATGACCATTGCAGTATCCCCATAGTCACATGATCAAAATTAAGACACTTGGCAACTGACTTTCATTTATGATCGTTGCAGTGTCCCAGGGTCATGTGGGATCTGACTTGGGGTGCTCACATTGCAGCCCTGGTCAAAAGGGCCCAGCAGAGATTATAGGACAGCACTCCAGAGGGTTAATGTCATTGCCCAGAGGATCATTGGTTGCCCTCTCCCCTCTTTGGAAGAGCTTTATAGCTCCCTGCTGCCTTAAGAAAGTTCAAAGCATTATCAAAGATCCATCTCATCCTGGGCACCCTTTTTTTTTGAACTATTACCATCTGGCAGACAGTACAGGATAATAAAAACAAGGACAAATAGGCTGAAAAACAGCTTCTCTCCCAGGGCATAGAGGTGCAATGACAATAAAGTAAACTAAACTAAATGTGATCCCCTTTTTGTGATGTTCTGATAAGCAAAGTCAATGGGGAAACCAGGCTCACTTAACAACCGTGTTACCAATTTAACCACTGCAGTGATTTACTTAACAAATGGGGCAAGAAAAGTTGTAAAAGAGGGCAAAACTCACTTAACAAATTTCTCACTTAGCAACATAAATGTTGGGCACAGTTGTGGTAGTAAGGTGAGGGCTCCCTGTACATAAGCTACCTTTAAGTCAATTAGTTGACCCAGGGAGTCTTAGTATTTTCTATTTCAAATGGAAGCAATAGCCTGTCTGGAGATTACTTTTCTTCTGATTTGATATCTGAGACCCATTTTGGAGGTGCTAAGAAATGGACTTGCAGTTTTGTTCACATGGGGCCTGCACCTCAGCTACAGGTTAATTTGTTCACATGAGACCTGCACCTGAGCTACAGGTTAATTTGTTCCTGCTCTATCACATCCTATGCCAGTGATGGCAAACCTTTCCATCCTCGCATGCCAAAAGTGCCCGCGCACACCATGCCAGTACCCATAAGGCCATGTACGTGGGAGCCCCATGCCCCCTACACATCCACGCATGAACCCCCCCCCCCCCTGAACGCCATGCATCTCTGCGCATGAGCACGTCTCCTGGAACGCCCTGCCCTTCATTGACAGCTAGCCGACGATCAGCTGGCGGGCGTGTGGCATGCATGCCTGTGCAGTGGACCTGCTCTGGGGTAACAGCTCACGGGCCAGCGGAGATGGTTCTGTTTGCCACTTCCGGCATGTGTGCCATAGGTTTGCCATCACGGTCCTATGCCAAGCACATTGGGCTACAAGCATACTCCACCATCTTTGGTTGCATTTAATCTCCGATCTTTCCATTTAAGGTTGATGTTTTTCAGATCGTCCTGAAATGTTTGGTGACAGGTTTTCTGTGCCCTTCCTCTTTTTCCCCAACCATCCTGGAGTATCCAGTTGATTGCAGTCTTTGCTGGACATTGCAAACTCATGTGGAGCATGTGTCCTGCAAAACATGTTCTTTGTTTTGTCACTATCTAAGACTCTTCAGGAATTACTTCTTTGTAGAACTTTCTCATTTGTGACATTCTGTTAAGGCTAATAAAATGTAGTGAGAGAACACTCAATACTGCAGGGAGAACTCCAGATTGACAACAGATAAATGCATGATGAATAAGTAAAGACTGCCAGATTGGTAGGGCATAGGATTAAAGTCTGTTTGGTGTGCATTGTTCAGTCACTGAGAATTCAGCAGCTTCAAGTTTAAATTATTATGGTCAGTCTTATAATCACTTAGATGTCTCTGCTGAATTTGGCATTTTTGCTCACCTATTATGTCCTATCCAAGGACCTGGGATGGCAGTTGTTATTTCAGAGTTGTTATTATTATTGTTGTTGTTGTTATTACTATTAAATCTTTAGTGAGATTCACAGCCTTTGGGGCTGGTTGGTAGCTCAACCAAGAATCCAGGAACTGTTAAGGTTGCGTCGGAGGATATAAGCTGTTCTAAGTAGGGTAGATTTTTTTTTAGAATCAAGGTATTCAAGTCTGATAAATTAATAATAATAATACTAATACTAATAATATAATATTTAGACACTGATGTGAAATCACAGCTACCAGTTCTGTCCCACTTCAGTCACTTACAGTAATCTTACCCTGGTATTGCAGGATAAAACATTGAGAAGCGGCAGCTGAATTGTCCACCTTCACCATATGCAAGGTTAAACTAAAAACAGAAACAAAGCCTGACAGCTGTTGCTATTTAAAAATACTGAACAAATTGCCAGATTATATCCTCTGATTTACACAGTACACCAGGTGGTGCCATGGCCGGTTCTAGCTGTGGTCTTCCATTGCTTTTCTTTTGGGAAGATACCACAGCTGGCTGGGGAATTCTGGGAGTTGAAGTCCACACATCTTAAAATTTACCAAGCTTGTACACCTCTGAGCTAGATAGTACCAGGAGTGACTGCTAGCTTCCAAACAAACAATCCTATAGTACAGTGCTGTTAAGTTAGTTGGCTAAGAAAGAAGAATCAGTTGATGTCTTACCTTCCTAAAACTCAAAACAGATGAGTCCTTCTCTAGAGAAACTCAAGACTCAGCTGTGAGGGCAAAGTTGTGGCTTAAAACAACCACCTGTCTGATTTTCTTTGCTAATAATTTTCTTCTGGTTCTTTCTAGGCACAATTGCAAGAGCGAAATGATCCTCCACAGCTTCTGTTAGACTTCAAATTCATGTTCCCTGTTTTGTTTCCATTCAATCCTTCGTCTCTGACCATGGACTCTATCCACATCCCAGCTTCCCTCAACCTGGAATTCCTTAATCGAGTTTGAAGACATTTTTTTTTTTTACCCCAATTTCCCTAAAGCTGGGGGTGGGGGCGGGAAGAAACGAAAATGTAAAGCTCTTCTAATATGGACCAAATAATGGTGAAAGAACCAGTACATGCCAATTAATCAGTGCTAAATTGTTCAGGATAAAAAATAATACTTGGGTTTGATGCTTTTTGGTTTGTATGAGGGATTTTTTTGTGGGTGGGTAGGTAGATCTTGAAGTTGATACTTGAAACACACGAAGGGGTTGAACTGTTTGATACCATTTTCTCCCACTTGCCATTAAGGCAAATGCACTGGTTAAGCAGGATGTAAGCTTTACTTTTGTGAATTATGTTTCTCAAGGACTTTTGTGTTGAAATGATAAAAAAGAAGCCCAGATTGCCACCCATTTTCTGATTGTCCATGGTGATAGAGCAGGGGCCTCCAACCTTGGCAACATTAAAACTCGTGGATGTCAACTCCCAGAACTAGTTAGCCAGCATGGCTGGCTGGAGAATTCTGGGAACTGAAGTCCACGAGTCTTAAAAGTTATGTTCCAAGGTGGAGCTTGCTTTTATCTTATTTCTCATTAAAAAAAAAAGTTGCCTTAGATTAAAATTAAAAAAAGCGACACAGCTTGAACAGATGTTGCTGGAAAAGGGAAGAGCATAATTTGCAATTTGTACCGAGGCTGGGGAATGCCACTTTGCATATGAAGCAAGTTAGTCCCTGAAAGCTTCAGGAAGGCGCGTAAAATATGGTTTAAAAAAGACAATATGGCGGTACATACCTAAGAAAGCAGGCCAAACTTCAGTCACACCATTGTGGCTGCCATTTTGACTTTTGTTTACCATACTTTGTGGATACCCTGGTCCGTCTTTAACCCATCAGGTGCCTGTTGATATTTTTTCTGTTTCTACCACTAAGAATGTGAAGTTGTGGAACCATAAACCTCTTATGTTTGCTTCATGCCAAATTATAATTTTAATGTAAGCTGCTATGGATTCATTTAGGCCAGTGACAGACAGGGGCTTACTTTCATTTACTGGGGAAGAAAATGGTGTACTGGCTACATTGACTCCGAGACAGATTCCTTGTCAAGATAGTTGAAGCCTCCTTATGATCACACTTGGAACTGTGCCAGGACACAGCAGGGGTACGTTGGCTGTTGTGTGTCATTGTGCAGTCAATGTTTCCCCAGCATTGACAGAACATTTGCAGGAAATGGAGGGTCAGGCTGTGTTTCCAAACTAGTTACAAGGATAATGTTAGGCACTTTATATGGTATTTGTTAATATCTGAACTCCAAGAGAAGCCTTTCAAGAGAATTATCATTGAAATTAATGCAGAAGACTCTGTCAGCATGTTTATGCATAGAATAATAGGTAAGAAATGATCTTTCATGCAAAAACTAATCAGCACTTATTAAATACTAGAGAGCCCCTTAGTCTCCCTTCCACATAAAATCCAATAAAATCTTGTTTTAAATATGATTTTTTAAATTATGTCCAAAATCCTACGACCAAACATTTTTCTCCAAATTTTATTTTTTTAAGCATTGCTCAACTATTATTCAGTTGCTATCATAGCCATTCAAGTGGCATTCAGATTAAAAAGGAGACCATGGGAAGGGACAATTATATGGATTAATAGACAGCCACATACAGCATTTGTTATTCTGCAGTCTCCTATAATTGCACCTCACTAGATCAACCCAGTTGGGTTACAAGCAAAAAAGAAATGTGATTTAATGACCTTTTTGAACTGTGCCCAGATGATCTTGGCATTCTTCACTCTTGCAAGTTTGGCTGTTAAATATTGGACCAGGAAGCTTTTAGCGAAATGAACCCCATCCTTTTCAAAATAACTTGGTTATTATAAATCAAATGCAACTTACAAAAGACACTCCTCCACTAATGGATCAAGTCTAGGACTTTCTGGTCTCGTGGAACCAGTGAAGAACGTGCCCATTTTTAAGGTCACCAAGACATCTGCTGTCTAAAAGGGAAGCATTTTGTGCATTTGCCCATGGCTTGCGGTATTGAATATCTAAATAACTTGATGCACAGATGGATGCAGAGAAGCATCTGCCATCTAACTTCTCTTAAATGCTTACAGTGCTGCTCCAAAGCTATCCGTCATTAAATTTAGTATCCAGGGAACCGTTTCTTCATAATGCTAAATTCCTAAAACGACTGCAACTGTGTGGTAAAATGACAGCTGCAGGCACACTGCTTCCACATCATCTTGCAAATTTTATCGTTTTTTTTCCCCTCCTCGGTCCCTGCAGAAAAATTCACGCAACCTTTTCCGGTAGTTCTAGTTCCAGTTTTATCCAATGACGCCATATTCAATAGAAGTTTCTCTTATTATTCATACTTTCATGTAAAAAAAAGTTCTCTGGCCACATTTGCTTATTTCTCTTATGATTTTCTGCATTAGTGCAAACACTGATTCATGGATTTCCCTCCTCAAATTAAATTAACAAATTTGTACTTTGGCAGACCTTCCTCTGGGGGTCCAGAACATGGAACAAAAAAGCACATTTGTTGCATCTAATAGAACAGATCCCTGTTTACTGTCCTTTTTCTTTAAGTAGCACTTTCCAGAGTAATATATGAAGTAGACATTGAATTTTCTTAAATAACTGAATCTTATAATTCCTGTGTATTCCTTATGAATTCTCTAGGTTTATTCATCCTCAGTAAAATAATGTAAAAATGAGGCACTTTTCTGAAAAGTAATACTCAAGTTAAAGTAGTGAAACTGCTACATAATTTTTTCCCCATTATGGCCAGTTTATTACTGCACAATGGATGTTTTCTCTCCCACAAAATAGGTGTGAAAAGGGGGCACTTGGCCAACTGTGATCCTATCTACCACCTTTTAAAAGTATCCGTGAAAAGTAAACAATTATTTCAAAATGTTCCAGTATCATGTGGAACTAAACTGGGCAACTGGAAGTGTTATGTTGCCATTTGGCAAGAAGCCTCAATTTCTGTATAAGCTGTATATGTTTAAAAAAATCCTCAAATGTTGCAAAGCTTTTAAATACGTTGGTGTATTTAATTCTTACTGGGCAGACTAAAGATGCAGAATAAGATGCAAAACCTTCTACAGAATCTTGGAAAATGTATTTATAAAGTGTGGCTAAAGCTCTACCTAATGGTAATATTTCTCTGCAAGGACTGCAAGAAAATTTAATTTATATTATGTATATAATATCTGTACATTTTTAAAATATGTTATAACAGATAGAAATTGAATATTTGTAATTATCTGCCAACTTGGATTTACTGAAGGAACTTGTGTTTAAATAACTGATGTCTGTTACTTTTGTGATCTGTTTTTAAGATAACTTGAGTTTTTTTTTAAAAAGCCAATTCACTGGCAGTGCCATGCACAAATATGCTTTCTCTGTCTCTAATTGACCATTTCTTTGATTTAAAAATACTTTAGCACAGATCAAAAAAGTAGATTGTGTCACTTATTTCATCTTTTTATTGTTTTTGACTGAATTCTTCAGCATGACTTTACATTAGCATTTCCTAGACTAAGTATTTACAAATTTGGAGAAAAATTTAAATGTCACCCCAAGTTACCTTTGAATTTGTATGTAAACTGATGAAATTGCATATGAATTTTAGACATCTATAAAAGTCCATTAGAAGGATCCAAATGCAGATTTGAATTTATTTTCTCCACAAAGTTTTTGAAGATTCCAAAATTGGGAATCTTAAGATATATTTTTAAAGACCTTCAAAGGCACTAAAATAAGTATAAATAAAATACTTGATCACAGTTATTTATAGCTATCAAATTAATATTAGCAAATGTGCAACCTTATATATAACTTCTATTTGTTTAGGACAGTCAGCATGGAAAGATTTCAATATTATTGTATTAGATTAATTTGAACTTTTTATAAAAAGAAATATATGGCCAATTGTCTTCCTCAATTAAAAACTGCAAGAAATGCAGATTTATTCATTTTGATTCATTTATATTATTAACTTTTTTAATACTACACAACTCAAGTGTGCAAGAATTAGCAAGACTTGTCTGTGCACAGGGACAAGCAATGAGATTGCCAGGTTTCAAGTTGTACTACACACACGGAAGTAATTTCTCCCTTATTGCATCAAATTAACTCTATGGGTTTGCTTATTTTCATACGAAGCTATAAAATAGAATGCAGTAGTCAAAATATTCTAGCATTATAGATGTAGCTGACTGTCCATCATGCCAATCAATTTATATTGCATGAACAAGTTACATCTCTGCCTTCAAAACTTCATTTTTTTTACATATATTGAAAGAAAACTCGCATAAAAGCTAGAGAATTATTCAAAGAATACAAATACTGGAGCATGAGATGTACCTACCCCAATTTATAATTGCCCCAGTTTAATTAAAATTGCAAGCTACAGTTTAATTAAAATATTGCTACTGTTAAAAAATATTTTTCCAGTTTGAACAATTGGGTAAACTACACCAGTTTATAGGAAAGTGGCTGTAAAAGTCACCATCATTCCACTGTGCATAATACTTTGGAATAAAAAGCTTGCTTTCCTTGTTTTTCTGCATGCTGCTTTTATTTCCAGCATTGCTAAGTGTCCACTTTCAAAGATCATTCTAAAAGAGAAATGGATTTGTTTTATAAACTCTTTGTAATACATTTACAGAATGTATATATTATTTCCTTCTGAAGTTCCAAGTGTTACATGTAAATGCTGCAATGGTACAGCTTTCAAGATTGCTTCTCAGATTGTTGTGAAGTATTTTTGGAAGCAAATATAGTTGGGTTGATGAATGCACCAAACCCACGTGGTCTGTTGGAGGAAAGATTCTGAAATATATTTCAATTCTATTACCGTATTTCCCCAAAAATAAGACCTGGGGCATGACAGCTGAAGAAGCTTCTTGGGTGAGAAGTGAAACGTCTTCAAAAGAAAAAACAAGAAGTCTAGTTGCCTCCTGAAAAAGCACTTTTGGGACAACCATGACCTGGATGACTGACTGTCTACTGGCTGTCACCTAAGGTGCTGTCTTGTAGCAGTTGTTTCTTCACTACCAGGAGTTTCAGTTGTTGGAATACAAGTGAAGAGGGAAGTCATGTCATAGGAAACCATGGTCCCATCCGGGTCCAGTTTTAGATTCCAAACCTTGCTGGCAAAGTCCTGTGAATTGTTGATGGGATGGGTAGTGTTGCCAACTAGAGGAGCTAATAAGGTGGCTGAGTGTTTTGCAATGCTGTAGGTGACTGAGTTGATGCTGCTGACAATTGGTGTGAGTGGAGTTCCCTCTGGATTTTGGGGATTCCACATATGCATGGCATGACTTCCCCAGGGTATAAAGACAGTGGTATTGTGGCTGATCAATGGCTTTGTCCTTCAGTAGTAGTTGCAAGAAATCAACCTTTTTCTTGTAAATGCTGGTGGGATCTCTCTTCAGAATCTCATACATGGCAGTGTGCCATTTACTTTGGCCTTGTAGTCATCTGTGTTCAGGATGACTGCATCTTCCTTTATCTGCTGGCAGGATGGTGATGTTTGAGACTCAGAGATGTCACTGCTCTTTTCTTGAATTATGAGGTTGGAAGGGGGTGTTTTGGCATTAGCAAAGACTGCAGGTATTTTCACCCTTGATTGTTCTGCCTCTGGTTCTGCCAGTTTATTGTTTCTGATGGCTGACTCGAGTGCTCTGAGATCTACAACTGGTAGCTGTTCTGGTATGACTGCAAAACTCAATCGTGTGGCTAAAACATTTTCTGTTTGGGTAAGCTGTCAGATTTCTCACCCATTGGCCATTTTTCTGAGACATGTCACTGTTCATCTGTGTTGATTCTTCTGCTCTGTGTATTTTTTCCTGTCTAAGCTGTAGGGTACAAGTGATTTCAGCTCTTGAAGTTTGTGTTCCACGCTGCCTTTCAAAATCTCAATTGTAAAATTAATTTTAAACTGAAGCGCAAATGGTTCCTATGGTCTGTAATTTTTTCTGGAAATGCATTTATATTCCACCATTCGAAGGATGTTCAAGTGAATGTTTCAATTATGTCTTTGATGGTATACACCACTCAGAGTCCTTTGGCATTGGAGCAGGTTACAAGCACTATATATAAGTAGATGAATTATTAGATACACTGAGATGGGTAAGAAAATAACAGACTAGCTCAGAGTCACCTCCCAAGTTACATAGTTGATTGTAACACTGATTTTTCACAATCCCAGCCAACCCCACTATGTACCATACAACCCCATCATAAAGGCTTTTGCTTCACTGACCTTAAGATTTTTCTCCAGTGCCTCGGGCTCTGTGCATCAGCAACTAGGTAAGAACTATAGGGCTGCCAAAGCATTGGTCTCAGATGCCTTTTTTAGCACAAAATTCGTCATTCAGTTCCACACAGAACTCAGATTGCGCAGTGGGCTATTCATCACAGACCAGCAATGGCAAGAAGGGGAAATGCTCTCCAAATTAGGTGTTTGAGACAGGAGTTCCCTTGGAGGTACAAAACGCAACAGTCCCAATGGGCAGTGCTGGTGAACTCTGAAATATTCTCTGCTTTCTATGTCCAATCACTACTTCAGGGTCGCCAGTTGGCATCTGGATGCCATTCAAGAATCTCTTTGGCAGCACCTTGGAACTATTTTCTCTCCCCCATATCCATCTGCCTATGCAGTCAGACCAATCTACACAAGGATGTTTACATGGCAGGATTTTAGAAACAGGCATTTTAGATCCTTGTCCCTATGCTTTGGAGATTCAGTTTGCTCCTTTCCTCCTGGATTTCAGGAGAGCTGATAAAACCCGATGGTTCCCTCAAGCTCTGGGGGAGAGTTTGCAACTACTGAAAAGTAAAATGGAAGGAATGCACAACATTGCATTTTATGGGATTACTTATTCTTTTTGAGGGGATTGATTTATGTGGATCTTGATTACTAACCAACCAGAGCCTTTTGAGCATACAAATTAATTTGAACCAGATGGATCAGAAACTATCACAAAGCAAAATGCTCTTGCAAATATTTGTATAGAATTGTGCAAGCAGCACCATCATTTCTGCTCTGTGTGCACAAGTGTCAAAATGATTTTCATGATTGAGCCCATTATATGGGACCCCCATTCCAAGTCCATTAGCAAAATTGGTCAGAGAAATACAAATTACCATTATGACCATTCATTATTGAGCAAGCAATGCTTGCTATTTTTAGAGAAAACTATGATAACATCTTTGTTATTCAGTAAGGTACTTTCAATTCTTCATGACCTGATGGACATCCTTTTGCCAGGATTGTCTCTGAGTTCTTGTGACAGTATCTAAGCACCTTCTCTCTCAGTGGCCCTTTTTTCAATTGTCAATTAATTTTTCCAGGCATCAAGATCTTCTCCAGTAACAACACCTTTCATATTAAGTATCCATTTTATAAATTCACGTGACACGAGTTTTGAGAAAAATTTCACCTTTTTATTTTAAAAGTCTCGAATGATTTTTGATTAATAAATACACTAAATTCACACTTGGCAAATGATAGCATTAAGTTCAATTCTTCCCTTACATTTGACAGTGCATAATCCTTAGCCAGCTTTCAAGAAATAACTCAAATAAGATGAACATTCCACAACAAAGGCACATTTCAGATATAGTACTACAGTTTTTTAATTTACTGAAAATAGTTTGGACATATTTTACAAACTGAGAGTTATAATCTTTTGCAATCAGTGGCTGAGTCATGTTTTTCCATTCTTAAGATTGCATTTTGGAAAACAAAAATTGTTTTCCAGGCAATAGAACAAATATAAAAAAAATATATTACAGGCCATTGCACAAAGAAACATTCCTCATCTCTCCAAATGTTAGCATCTACCCCATAACACTGACATTCAGAGTCATTTTACGATGAATTGCAAATTCTCTTGTATGGCTGTTAACTTTTAATATTGGTAAATTTTGATTCTGAGATCATATAAGCCATTGTTCCTTCTTATATTTTGCTATTACAGAAATCTTGTTTCCAAAGAACAATTCGAACAGAAATAACTCACAACTGGGGAACTAAATCCCAAATTTTCCCAAACAGAAATGTCTGAGTTATGGCTTTGAAAAATGAAAAATAATTGAACAGAGTAACGATTTAGGTGCTCGACCTGTAGCTAATCCTGAAATATCCATTAGGTTAGGAGCGCCTAAAAGTTGTAATGAATGCATGCAGAGGAGGAAATATATAGAAAACCTTAAAAGTAAGAAAAAAAAAGGCAAAACCCCATGTCTGGAGTTGCAAAACAGGCGCGGCGTTCACGTCTCACATCTTCCATAGCATCCAGTCTAGGTCGTTTAATCCAACCTGGAGCTCCGCAAGCAAAACTGGCCGGGAACGAGGGATTGCAAGCCACCACACCCCGGCTCTCTTGGCCAGCGGCAGCTGAGAAAGAAAAGCAAGAAAGCTCCGGTAGACCGGGTGTAGGGGGCCTGGCGAGCCCGCTCGGCTTCACGGGCTTTCAACCCGCGGAAGGCCGCGTTGCCGGGGCAGTTCCAGGAAGCACCTCGGCGGAAGTCCCGCCCTTTCCTGCGCGTGGCTCCGCCCCCTTGCATCGCCGTGGGGCGAATTGCTCCCCAGCCGAGCCAGAAAAAGAAGCGAAGGGAGGCTTCCCCCAAGGCCGCCATTCGTCCCCTCGGCGCGCTCCTCCGGCCCTCCCCACCCATCGGACTCCAGGTCCCATAATCCACAGCCGGGATTAGGCTGGAGGAGGAGCGCGGCCACCTTCTCCGTCCTCCGATCAGCTCCCCTTCACGCAGCCTGGGCTGCAAACCAGCCGGGACTCCCTCTCCCATCATCCCCAGCCGGCACCATCCAGACACCCGCAGGGGATCCAGAAGGGTGACAAAAATCAGTTCCGCGCTCCACATCCAAACAGGCGTCCCCGGCTGGGGATTATGGGGCCCGGGACTCCCCGGGAGGGAATGCCCTGCCTGTCTGCGTCCGTCCGTCCCTCCGCCTTGCCCGATGGCCTCCGTTGGAAGTGACTCCCCGGGCGAGGAGGAGGACGAAGGGCGGAGCGGTGGAAGGGGGCGCGGCCGGGTTGTGACTCGCGAACCGAGGACCCCAACGGGGAAGTCGGTTGGCGAGGAAGCAACTCTCAGCGCTGCAGCCATGGCTTTGCTCAGAGGTAAGGCAGCCTCCCCCCGCTCCCAAAAATAATGGGGACTCCCCTAAGGCTCCCCCTCTTCCTCTTTGGCCTTGGATTTTAGCGCCGGGTCGTGCAAAGATCCCCCCGTCCCGCTCCAGCAGCTTGGGAATGCCCTGCAATTCCCCCAGCCCCAAGCACGGAAGAGGCGTCTTGTGCCTTGCAGTTGCCCGGCCCGCGACCCTTCCTCTCGCTTTATTTCTCTCCACACATAATACCAACTTTATCCCACGAGACGGGAAGGTGGGGGAAAAAAATAAATTGCAAAACTTGGGTGATGACGTGTTGCACCCCAGCCAGGTCTTAGTTAGGCAGGAGAGCTGGTTACTCCCACCTCCCATATGTAGTTTTTGTCTTTCCAAAAAGTGACTTCCTCCTCCAAAGGGCGCGTGGAAATAAAACCATTGTTTTCCTCCTTGTTTTCTTTCGGTTCTTCGGGTTGACTTTGTTGACCCCGGGGAATGCAAAGTTAATTTGGAATTATATTCATCGAGGTGGAGGAGGTAGTGATTTGCAATGCAGAGTTTAGGGGAATACACTGAAGTACTGTAAAAGTCAAGCCAGCTGTAAGGAGAGGCTGGTCTCTTAAAAACACTTGGGAAGGTTTGCAGTTTTGTTGAATAATGAAATATTTTTTCTAATTTGGAAACAAAAATCTTTTGTACTTGGTGAAGTTTTTTTTTAATAAAAAAGAAAATCACAAAAAATATTAACAGAATTGGTTGTAGGTCATCTAGTCCAACCCCCTGCCCAAGCAGGAGACCCCATAATCTGACATATCTGACAGATGGCAGCCCAGTCTCTACTTGAAATCTTCCAGTGATGAATGAAGCTCCCACAACGTCTGAAGGCAGGCTGTTCCATTGATTGATTTGTTCTCACTGTCAGAAATTTCTCATTTCTAGGTTGAATCTCTCCTTGATCAGTTTCCATCCATTTAATAACACATATTAAATGGATATTAATATGATACCGAAGCTAAAAATATCAGGCATTTTAGTGTCTATGTTTAGTCACTTTTAAGTGACTAAAAAGTCAAAGTCAATGACAAAGTATAATTATTAGTTCAAAAATCAAAACCTTGATTGAGGCTCTAATTTTTAAGCAGATTTAATCGATAAAAAACTCTATGAACATTAAAATTTCAAATGGAAAAATTTTTTTTTTCAAACTCATGCATCCACTTCATAATATATGGAGCTGTGGAATAGTCCTTCATGTTTGGTGGTTAGAATGGGAAAAGCTAAATTGGCAATTGATGGCATACATGGGACTCCCAGGTCTGTATCTGAGGATATTTAGGAGAGTGAGGAGAGAGAGGTTACATTTTCAAGTAGAGAAATTGTAAAGAATTATTTAAAAGCGGAGAAATTAGAGATTGTTTCAGAACTACAGATGGAATATTTGAAAGCAAGTCAAAGTCCTCCAGATGTTGCTTAACTTCCCATAGGCTATATAATGAATGGTGACAGATTCTCCTAGCTGGAGGACTTTGTCCCAACATCCCATTGCAATACTTAATGAGTATTGTGCAGTAATTTTGTAATACAGTTCTAGAGTACTTTGGAAAATATTCTGGCAGAATTGTATGTGTAGGGAGATCTTTGAATTCTCAAAATGTATAGATGTGTGCATGTGAAGGTCATTACCTCATGTGTTATTTATTTGACAGCAAGGTAATTTGGTTACTTATTTAACCACAAAGAAAGGAGTTGCTAAGAATGGTACCAAGGTTTATTTTTTAAGGTACAGGTAGTCCTTGACTTACAGCCATTTGAAGTTACAATGGCACTGGGAAAAAAATGATGTGTGCTCCTCGCACTTACAACCTTCATGGCATCCCCAAGATCACGTGTTCCAAATGCAGGTGCTTGGCAACTGGTATGTATTTAGGACAGTTGCAATGTTCTGGGTGGGGTGTGTCATGTGATTGCTACCCATGTTTCCCCAAAACTAAGACCCTGTCTTATATATATATTTTGCCACCAAAAAAGGCACCAGGTCTTATTTTATGAGGATGTCATTTTATGAGATGTCATCCACTGACTAACCTCACTTGTGTGCATCAGCCCCAGCCTCCTTTTCACTGTCAAAGGCCTTCAGGAACTACTACCATGGCTGGCAAAGCTTTCCTGAAGGTCTCTGTAGCTGATAACAGTTCCAGATCTGTCTGGAGCTTTATTAACAGGCCTTCAGGAAAGCCTTGCCAGCTGCAGAAGAAATGGGCCAGCAAGGCAAGTATCAGGGTGTGCCAGGCCTGGCTACAACTGTCCAAAGGTCTGTAGTTGGGTAGCTCCACCACCCCCCCATCCCCATCCTAGCTTAATTTTTACCCGTGCACTGTGGAGTGGGTGGGATCTTAATTAGGGTTTATTTTGGGGATAGGGATTATATTGGGTGCACGTGTAAAAATCAAGCTAGGACTTACTTTCAGTGTAGGTTGTATTTTCAGGGTAACGGGTATTTATGACCCGTTACCTGGGTTATAAGGGTAACCTTATAACCTTATATAGCAAGCTCTCAATAAGCCTTGTCTTTCTGTGTGCCTCCTTGTAATGAATTTGACTGAGCAACTGAAGGCCAAATAAGAGTAGATAGACTTAATGCTTAAATAGCTGTGAATGAGTTTTGGGATCTTGTCTAGTCTGGCATGTCTCAGCAAGTAGCAGTATCCGCCCAATCTTACCCAGTCTTAGAAGTGAAGGGTTGGGCCTGGTTAATTAATATTGGGGCATCAGAGGTTGAAAATCACCCTGGAAGAGGCAGAAGAGCCAAAAAACCTCCATAGTTCTGTCCATGGAATCACCAGAAACTTAGCTCAACCTGGAGACATCTTGAACTTTAACCTTAGCATAGTCACATGGCAGACTTATTAAAATATAAGTTTGCAATTCATCCAAAAAACTCAGGATTCAGTGCATAATTAACACTCTGGATGTTAGCAAACCTTGGAGATTAGAACATCACCAGCCTGACTATAGTTAGCTTTCTCTGTCCTAGAGAGAGGGATATACAGGTAGTCCTCAGCTTATGACTAGTTGCTTAATAACAGTTCAGAGTTACAAAGGACTTGAAAAAAGAGACTTTCAACCTGGATTTGAAGTTCTGACATCTACACTGCCATGCATGATCATGTGACCATATTCTGGGTGCTCAGTAGTGGTGGGATTCAAAAATTTTTACGACCTGTTCTGTGGGCGTGGCTTGGTGGGCATGGTGTGGCTTGGTGGGTGTGGCTTGGGCATGGCAGGGGAAGGTACTGCAAAATCCCATTCCTTCCCCCATCCCACTAACCTGCTTTTCAGCTCTGTTCTCCTGTGCAGAGCAAAAAAAGAAGGCCCAGCCAATCAGCTGGGACTCAGGAGACAGAGAAGAGATGGAGGCGGGGCCAGTCAGAGCTGGTATTTGCCGGTTCTCTGAACTACTCAAAATTTCCTCTACCGGTTCTCCAGAACTGGTCAGAACCTGCTCAATACCACCTCTGGCGCTCGGCCACTGCCTCCCGCATTTACATTTTGGACTATGGGATGTTTGCAGCATCCCACAGTCACATGACTGCGATTTCCTTTTTTTCCTCCTCGAAATTGGTGTTAAACAGAATGTGCCAGGATTTTTGGCTCCATCCGGTCAGCTTTTCTTACTATCAAATGCTACTTTAAGAAGGAAGAAATTCCTTCTTAAGTTCTACCATGGTGAATGAAAGCTTTTCCACAGCTTATCAGAAAGCTGGGCTCCTCAGACTTTAGATATTTATGACTCTCAGACTTTAAACTGATGAACAAATATTAGCTGCATCACATAACCTTTGGAAGCAAACTAGGTTTTGAAAGTGAGGTGAACACATATGAACTGGGTTAAGTATGTTAGGAGCAAGAAAGAATCTAATGGCATATTTTGGCAGATTCACAATTTTGCTTGGTCCCTTCCAACTCTGTTATTCTATTTACAAATGTTTGTAGATTTAAACTGAAGTACTTCATTTTTCTGCCAATTAGAAAAACAGCGCTTGCTTATTTTTTTCCTATCTTCTCTGGCATTTTCCCCAATTAAGGATTGGGGAATAATTTTTGTAATGTAAGCTAGTCAATACCTTACCTCCTTAAATTTGTGAATGGAATGAATAATGATTATTTTTTTTCTCCTGATCTCCTGTGCATATTTTCTTAACCACACTCCAAATTAAATCTGATAATATATGCTGTTTTTTACAATGTTGAGAATTCACAATTGTAGAGACAGTTGGTCCTCACAATAGCCACATGTTTTGTGGGCTTTTGAGGGAAAATAACGTTAGAAAAGTGGGTTTGTGAGCTACATTATTTAGGAAAGGATAGTTCCAGTAGCTTGAAATTGAGAAGTGTGTAGTATCTTTAAGAAGAATTAGGTAATTTGGATTGGCAGGGATGTAATTAAGTATCATGACTCAGTCTGAGACTTCTGCTTTCATTATACTTCTGAGGTTGGAGGAATGGAACTGTGAAATTTCTAGTATCAGATTATGCAGCAAACATCATACAATATAACTTGGCAACTTTAAGATAGTGGACTTCAACTCCCAGAATTCCCCAGTCAGTGATGGTTAGACTTATATACCTCTTTCCAGTGCTTTTACAACCGTCTCTAAGCGGTTTAGAGTCAGCCTATTGCCCCCAACAATCTATGTACTCATTTTACTCCCATCGGAAGGATGGAAGGTTGAGCCTGGTGAGATTCGAACTACCAAATTGCAGACAGCCGGCAGTCAGCAGAAGTAGCCTGCAGCACTGCACTCTAACCAGGACTGGGTTTCTACCAGTTCTGTCTACCTCTGTAGAACCGGTAGCTCTGAAGAGCAGCAGACCTAGAACCGGTTCTATGTTTGCTGCTGCTTTGGCCCACACACGCTCTTACCTGACCTTTATTTCCTGCGTTTTCAACCTCAGCTACTTTGCGCGGCACAGCTACAGTTAAAAAAGCAGGAAAAAAGTGATTTTTCAAATGCTGCACACCCACACGCAGCATTGCTCAGCTGTCCAGGCAGCAGGCTGACGATGTTATACACGTGCGCGCAACGTAAAATCACCAAACCAGTTGAATTCCACGCCTGACTCTAACCACTGTGCCACCACGGCTCTTATTAAGTTGTGCTGCTTGTTAAGCAGGTCACTATGTAACTGTTCCTAATTTCACTGGCATTTTTGTAGTAATCATAAAACAAATGTCATGATTATAAAACTAAAGCCACAGTCATTATGTAGATCCATTATACACCGTGGGTATTTTTTTTTCCTGGAAACTGAAATTGCAAACCATCGTAAATTTGTGTGTGTGTGAGGGGGTATCAGAACTTCAAATCTGGGTAGTAGTAGCCCTGGGAAAGTTCATAAGTTTGAATGGTCATTAAGCAACCAGTTGTAAGCAAGGATTACCTGTATAGTAAGATACAAGATGTTTATTTTATTTGTTTGTCAAACATGTACAAGATAACAAGCATAGGTATGAACATAAACATGAACAAAGGGAATAAATAAAGGTAAATGGGGACAGTAAATCAGGGACGGGAGGCACGCTGGTGCACTTATGCACACCCCCTTTAAGGACCTCTTAGGAATGGGGTGAGGTCCAGTTTGAGGTTGAAGCTGTGAGGGGTTGAGGCTGTGACAACGGAGTCAGGTAGGGTGTTCCAGGCATTGACCATTCTTGCTGAAGTCTTATTTTTTGCAATTGAGTTTGGAGCGGTTTACCTTGAGTGTAACTCAATGTTGGACTGCTCACAACCTGACCCTCTAAATCAGGAATGTCAAACTCAATTTCATTGAAGGCCACATCAGGGATGTGTTTGACCTGGGAGGGGTGGGGTGGAGGAGAAACCCATTTTCATGTCTCTTCTACTGGATATTACTGATAAACTTTTTGTTCTGACCAAGGCTTCCCGAGACCGTAATTAAGCACACGCTTAGTTCAAACAACTCTTGTTTTATTTCAACTCTGGAAATTATGTTCATTCCCAGCCGACAATGAGTCCCAAACAGTCCCTCAAGATAAGCACCCACCTTTTTCTCCTTTGAATTGCTGCCAACAACAAAAGTGCCAAATGAACTATAAAAAACCAAGTGAAATACAAAGTCCACACAGAGCTTCAAGGTTTAATCCAAACAAAACAAACAACTTTGCTTCCTGCAAAGATTTCATCACCTTTGCCTGACCATTATACCTTGGGGGGGGGCAATCACCTCCCAGCTTTACTCCCAAGTCACCCTTTTTGTCTCAGCTGCTCTCACCTTCTAGTAGCTATGCGCACACGCGCACTTGGAACTCTTGTTCCTCGGCCTTGCTGCTGCCAGGCTCTGAAGGCAGCACCCCACTCCCAGATGGTCCTGCCCCCATCTCTGCATCAGGTGCAGGACCCTCATCCGAGTCCTCCCCAAATTCCCAGACTGGTCCCCATTCTTCCCACTGTCCGATTCCACTGCCATCTGCATAGGTGGCCGGCAAACCACAACATATTTATTACTTATTCTTCATATTCCACTAAACTTTCTATTTCTAAATTTGTACACACATCTTCAAGTTGTTAAAGTGGAGAAGCACTGATCTAAATAATCAGTAGCAGGATTTGATATAAGGCACTTTCTTATTTCCCTGTGTGTGTGTTTTGTCTCTTAGGAATATTCATTGTTTCTGCCAAAAGGACTCCATTTGGGGCTTATGGCGGCCTGCTTAAGGACTTCACTGCCACGGATCTTGCAGAGATTGCAACTCGGTCAGCCTTGTCTGCTGGCAAAATATCTCCAGAAATCATTGACAGCGTGATTGTAGGCAACGTCATGCAGGTTGGTACAACTTGGCAGTTGCCAGTCTCCCTGACCAATATGACATTCTGTTTCCATTCTTGCTTAGTTGCTCCATTACAGAAATCAGAAATTTATTGGAGCCTCCGCTGTGTCAGCGTTCTAGAAAGCCTCCAATCCAAGAAATAACTCCGAGACCGACATCCTCTCCAAAGGTCTTTTTATTAGAGTAGTAAACTGGCACATCTGGGAAATCTCAAATCTGAAAGTTCCAGGTTTCCTTGCAATAAGTAAAAACTACAAAACCCATCCCCTGCACCCCTCATTGCATCAACATGCTCCAATCACCATCCGTCCCAATTTGAGACATCCTCTCATCCAGGGACAGAAATAACATGACCTTGACTTAGAAGAAGAATGCTGTTATGTCTAACCATATACACTCCAAGAAACTCCCCCTTCTCATTTTCCCAGACTCAAGAATGTGACAGTGTGGCTAATATGGCTTTCAAAGCTGACATCCTGTTCCATCTGGTTCACTTACAAACAATTCCTTTTTGGAACATTTGGGTAACTGAATTTGGTAGCTTTGTAGAGTATATTGACAGTGGGATCATTGTATCATCAAGCACCACAAGCAGTGTTTTTCTTCTTCACAATTGAGTTTCTGTTTTACTTTTTCATTCACAAGGCAACGATCAATGTATTTAAGTGAAAAAAAACCCACCTGCTGACACATTCATCTTTTTTATAAAGGGTAAATTAACAGTCTTGCACAAACAATAGCAATGAAAGAAGGGGAAAAAAGGTACAGGCAGTCCTCAACTTACAACGGTTGACTTAGTGACTGAAATTACAACAGCACAGAAAAAAGGACCATTTTTCACATGGCCATTGAAGCATCCCCATGGTCATGTGATTGGAATGCAGATGCTTGAATGGACAGACTTAACACTAAAAATAAAAGATAAAGCAGATACAGAATACAATTTAACATGGAATAGGTGTTATCAGTGGTTAGAAACACAAGGTAGGAGTTGGGAGATGAAAGAATCAGGTGAGGAGGACTTGGAAAGAGACATTGTATTATTGACAGAGGAATGTAGGTATTAGAATGATAGATGAGTTGACATATTGGAATAGGGTGAGAAACTATTGTACAACACTAGCAATGTTTAAAATAGCATATATGCTACTCTGTTTTAAATTAATTAAAAGATACTGATCTCTGAAGTGTTGAGCCATTGCATATACATGCACCGCCATCTTGAAAACCGTTGGAAAAAAAAGAATGCTCAGGAAGATAAATCTATCTCAGCATCTACTTCTGTCCTACTACTGCAGCACCATTGAGAGTGTCCTGACATTTGGCATTCTTGCACGGTATGGGAGCAGCTCTGTAGTGGACAAATCATTAAAGAGAGTCATTAAAACTGCCCAGAATATCATTGGACCCCAGCTACTAGCCCTGGATGACATCTTTGCATCTCGCTGTTTGTGGAAGTTGCACAATGTTCTCAGAGACTCTTCCCATCCTGCTCACAATCTTTGTGAACTGTTGCCTTCTGGCAGAAGATGCAGAACAATTAAA
>BHFT01031996.1:0-14076 GCA_004320025.1 Laticauda laticaudata
GTGGTTGGTGGGATTGGGCGTTGACGGTAGCGGTTGGATGCATGTGTGTTTCTTTTGGGTATTATGGTAAAATCTTACGACAATGTTTGTCCCAGTGTGCCATCTGGGTTCTTTTGGTAGATTAGTACATCTAGGGAATGGTAGTTGTTTGTTATTTCTGTTTCCATGGTGAAACTTGATTTTGGGGTGTATCTGTGTTGTTTAGGTGTGTTAGGAAAGTTGTTTTAGGTTTTTTTTCCATTGGGGCCCAAATCACAAATGTGTCATCGATGTATCTTAGCCATAGTTTGGGTTTGTGCGGTGGCATTAGCCAGGGCTCTTGGATTCGAAATTCTTCCATGAACAGGTTTGCAATGACGGGTGACAGTGTGTGATCCATAGGGCTCCTTCAATTTTGCTTGTATCTTTGTCCTTTTGTATATGAAATATGTGTTGGTTAAGGCAGGTGTAAATTTCTGTGGCTAGACACTAATTAACCAGAACAAACGCCTGCAGATAAAGGACCACATATAAAGACGAACTATGCACCCTGACTGAAAGTATTGAAGCCAATGGCTTCCACAAAACAAAATGCACCAGCTTGATTCCACAAAAAACACAACCAAAACATAACAGAGACCTAGAAGACCAACAGACCTATGGAACAGCTGTCTTGCCCTACAGTAAGAGGGTACTACAGATAAAAATCAGTAAGATAGCTACACAGCGCATCACAATCAGACTGCCCTTCAAAACAGACAAAAAAAATAGCAGCCACTGTTAGAAACCCCAAAGACAAAATTGACTGCGAAAAAACCAATGGCATAAATACGAAATTCCCTGTACATTCATGCCCGGCCACCACTACATTGGACAGACCAATAGAAGATATAGTACCCGCCTAATTTGAACACAAAAATGCAGTAAAAAAGCTGGACCACACCTTCTCACTAGTCCAACACGTGAAAACCACAGTGTCACAACATCAACTTTCAGTGGCCAAAAACCCTAGCCACTATAGAAAACCCAGCCACAGAATCAATCAGAGAAGCCCATAGAGATTGAAAAAAGGACCTGACAGCATGAATAGAGAGATGATTCCAGCAGAACTGTCAATCATTTGGAGCCGCACTCTCAAAATAGAAAATCTCCACACCACAAAACAGACAAACACCTGAGCACAACAGACTCCCTCTGAATGCCTCCAACTCAAAACACTCCCCCCACCAGGCACCCAAAGTTGAAACCCAGCTTGCTGATTGAAGAGACAGCCGTCCTTTCACACGAAGCAAGCAGCATTGGAAAGCCTCCAAACACAAGAACAGAGTTGCTGGCCAGCCAATCAAAAGCCACAAAAACAGACAGGAAGAAACCAGGAAACACCAACAATCAAACTCCAAGTCCAATGAACACAGGACCCAGGTTAATAACCAATCAGAAGAGACCAGCTTCAAATTTTGAAACAGAGGAAGTGAGACACACTTCCATTCAAGAAGCCTTGCATGATGGCAGATGAGATTCTATTATGCTGATAAACGTTGCTACAACTTTAACAGAACTACAATGGAGCTACACTTTAACAGAACTTACAGATGACCGTGGGATAATACCCGAAGGGAGGCTAAACAGCACAAATGTAAGTACCGCGAGAGCTTAAAAAAAACAAATATATAATATATATATATATATATATATATATATATATATATATATATATAGTGATATATATATATAATATATTATATATAATATATATATATATATATAATATATATATATATATATATATATATATATATATTGTGCTGTTTAGCTTCCTCGGGTTATTATCCCACGTCATTGTTAGTTCTGTTAAAGTTGTAGCTCTTGTAGCTTTTCTGTTAAGTTGTAGCAAGTCGCGTTTCAGCAGAATTCCTCATCTGCCATCATCAGGCTTCTGTCATGGAAGTGTGTCTCACAGTTCCTCTGTTTCAAATTTGAGGCTGGTCTATTTCTGATTGGCTATTAACCTGGGTCTGTGTTTCATTGGACTCGGAGGTTTTATTGATTGGTGTTTCTGCGTTTCTTCTGTCTGTTTTGTGGCTTTTGATTGGCTGGCAGCACTTCTGTTCTTGTGTTGGAGGCTTTCAATTGCCAAGCTTGGCTTCGTGTGAAAGGACGGCTGCTATTCATTCTTCCAACACAAGAACAGAGTGCTGCCCAGCAATCAAAGCCACCAAAACAGACAGAAGAAACCATGGAAAACACCAATCAGTCAAACTCCAAGTCCAATGAACACAGACCCAGGTTTAATAGCAATCAGAATTAGACCAGCCTCAAATTTGAAACAGTAGGAACTGTGAGACACACTTCCATACAGAAGCCTGATGATGGCCAGATGAGATTCTTGCTGAAACGTTGCTACAACTTTAACAGAACTACAATGAGCTACAAACTTTAAACAGAACTTACAATGGACGTGGGATAATACCCGAAGGGAAGCTAACAGCACAAAGGTAAGTACCCGCAAGAGCTTAAAAAAATCATATAATATATATATATATATATATATATAGATAGATAGATAGATAGATAGATAGATAGAGTAGATAGATATAGAGAGAGAGAGACCATAGAGGAGAGAGACACGAGAGAGAGAGACAGAGAGAGAGACTTACACTCCTGGAAGAAGCGTTCTACTTTTCAACCACAGGGGTTAGGCATCACCCCTAAAGTACTACACTACTAATAAATAGTAATAATTAATAATAATAAAGTTAGAGCACGAGAATCAGTCCTCCACGATGGAAGTTGACAACGTCTTACGCCTCCAAGGGACATATAAGTCTCCAACGATGAATCGTGGGCCCCAAAAAGCCTTCGAAGGCGGTGGATAAAGATGCCCAAGATAGCAACAAGGCCTTAGAAAGGCAGTTGCAGAAATGGGCCAGGGAAGGTATGACAAGATGGCTATGATATAACAATTGGATCAGGGTCCAAGTCCTTTGTTGGGGCCCTTGGACTTCTCCACCCAAGCCCAGACAGGCTATTTCTGGACAGCCTCCCATAGGCATATTTCCTCCAATGAGGCACTTGCCCGGCAAATCCCAGAGGGCAACCTTCACCCCGACGGCCACTGGTTTAAGAACAGGAGGGGATTACCTGAGACTATTCCCATCAAAATGAGGCAATGGATGGCGATTGGCGATACAAAAAGGGCATTGCAGCTGGAGTTCAGCAATCCATCCGGGACCAGACACTTTTTTGGCTACTTCGGAAGCGGGATCCGTGTCTGCTCGATCCTTTGCGCATATGGGACAACATCAAAACTCAGGTATTCCCCAATATTACTTGAACATAACAGTCCAGGGTCTTCTGGAGGAGGTGGATTTAAATGACCAGGATGTTCCCATGGAAGTTGAAGTCAATCCATCAGATGGACTTGGGGGTTGTCAGAGGCTGACCTATTAGAACAAGGAATGTCGGATTGATGAAGGCCTTACATTCCGGACCAACCTAATTTTTCTGGCTTTTTCGTCCACACCTCTTTAAATCTTTACTGTTCAAAGTAAAGAAACACCACTAAACTAGGCACATCCAAAGCCCTCGTCATTGTCAACAGCGGTCTCAGGATGAATCTGAGGATCTAATATTCTCCAAACTGGCTAATGAGGCCAGGAAACTATTCCTGTCCCTCATATGTTGCTGAATTAGTACAAAATTCAATGGGCATCAGTAGCATCCCACCCAGCCCCAACAGGGTATGATAAACGATATTATAATTTGGCACCAGAGTTTTCAAAATTTTCTCCAAATGCCAGAGGTGGTGTGAACACATTGTGGCACTGGCCTCTTCTTCAACCTTTCCCAGTGAGGCTGAGTAAGCCCTGAGGACTGGAGGAAAAGAGAGGCAGAGTTGGCCACTCCATAGGCACAACATTTCTGATTGCTGGGCCTATAGGACAGCTACAGCTGTGTCTTTTTTACATGGTCCTCCATACAATGGCTCTTCCACTTGAGGGATATATTGCTGGCGTCAAATGTCAGAGCCCACCAGGACATTGCTAAGATTATTGCAGCGGCAGAATTCTTCTGCCAACACCACATTTAATGCAGTCAAATTCTCATCTAAAGCCATAGCACTCACGTATCAGCACGGAGACTGCTATGGCCTCAGAACATTGCCAGGCAGATGCCAAGCATAAATGCAAGTTGGGCATCAGCCCCAATATCGGGGAATTAAATTATTTTGGCATAATTTATGTCTTGGAGCCCCTGCTTATTGAGAATTAGAAACAAGAAAAAAGTGCTTCCCACTCTTTTTCAGAGTCTGAAAACAGAACACCCCAGTCGTTTTGAAGGGTTCCTTTCGGCCCTACTATCAAGGCCCATACATTCCCAGATCGCAGAGAACATCAGGCTACAGGCCCAGCTTTAGGACAGGATAGGTCAGAATCTTCCGGATCAGAGGTTAGTGGGGAGGCCAAAACAGAAGACACCCCAGAGGTACCAGAGGCTGATTTTTTCGTCGCCCCAAGTGAGTCCTTGACAGCAGCTTCCATTAGAGGGTGGCTAAAATGTTTTGCTGGATCAATGAGGACAGCTCCACCTCTGATGCGGTGGGTCAGGGACTCTGTTAGGTTTTGGTTTTGGTGCTAGAGTTTCAATCCTCACCCCTGAACTTTTTCGATTAGGAGCCCTAGACCCATGGACTCCATTAAGAGAGCGTTGATGCAGGAGGCTATCAATCATCTTCTGCATATTCAGGCCATTAGAGAGGTCCCATCTGAACAACAGGGTTCAGGGTAACAAGGTTGTTACTCTCAATTGTTTGTTGGTCCCAAAGAGTTCGGGGGGCGTGGAGGACAATTCTGGACCTCAAACATCTGAACAAATCATTTGCGTTTATCGAAAATTCAAGATGACTACTCTCCAGTCCATTCTGCTCAGCATCAGAGAGAATGATGTCCTGCACCTCTGACAGAGCTTATCTACATATACCAAATTAGACCTGCTCACTACAAATATCTTAGATTTTGCTATTGTGATTGGCACTACGAATTTAATCGCCCTACCATTCGGTCTGGCTTCAGCCCCTAGGACTTTTACGAGGTCCTATTTCGGCTTGGCTGCCTCCCTCAGGATCAAATCTATTCGTTTTACAATGTTATCTAGATGATATTTTAATTTTGTCATCTTCCCAGACATCAAGCAAATTTGGATACCAAAGATTACTCTGGAGACCCTTCAAGGTCACGGCTTTTCCAAAATTGGGATAAAAACCAATTGATCCCCTCAACTAGGTTAGTTCATTTAGGGGCAGTGATAGACACCGTGGAGGAGCAAGGTTTTTTCTCTCTCGGGACAGGTTGGATAGTATCCAGTCTTTGGCCAGAGAGATCAGAGCCTTAAAGAGGTTTCCCGAGCAGTTCGGTCTAAACTGTGAGGGAAAACTGTTTCTTGTATTTCCATTGTGCCTTGGGCTCGATTCCATTCTAGAGATCTGCAAATGCGTTCCTGCCTACCTTTCCAGCGATCCAGATGAGCCACTTCCCAATGTCTGGATAAAGGTACTGCACAATGTTCCTCTGATCGCTTCTGCTGTGGTCAGAAAAAACATAAACAAGGGTGTCCTTTCAAGGAACCTTGCAGGGCAAACGATCCACAACCGACGCCAGCCTGGTAGGGATGGGGAGCTCACTTCCAATCCCACACTGCACAGGAATTTGGACTATTTTCCGAACAATCACCAAAGCATCAACCTGTTGGAGCTGCCGAGCAGTTCACCTGACCTTACGCAGTTTTCTACCCCTTTTCCAATCATACCACATTTTTGGTCTTGACAGACAATATCACAACCAAGGCCCACGTAAACAGACAGGGGGTACCCACTCCAAACTTCTGATGCTGGAGATTGGCCAGGTTGTTCAAGTGTGGCCGAGGCCAATCTGTTTTCACTCAAGGCTGAGCACACATAGCAGGGGCCTTAAACACACAAGTGGACTGGCTCAGCAGGGCCAAGAAAGATCAGGCAGAGTGGCACCTACCACCCGTCTTTCTTCCAGGAAAGCAGTGCGGAGGTTTGGGCAACCAGTGATTTGATCTATTTGCCTCTCCCCACAACGCCCAATTGCCCCCATATATTTTCAAGGTACCCGATTCAGGGGGCGGAAGCCATCAATGCCCTGCGATGTCAGTGGCCTCCTGGACTTCTGTATGCGCTTCCTTCCATTCCCTGTAATACCCAGATTGATCCAGAAATTATTGGAGGAATGAGTGGAATTGATTATTGGTCGCCCCTTACTGGCCCAGGCGAACATGCGTTCACGGACTTACAGGACCTGTCGAGGAGAACAAACCTTGGAAAAATTCCACCATTGAGGGTTTCCCTCTCGCAAGGGCCCGGTACTTCACCTGGACCCACAATGGCTCAGCCTAGCTGTATGGAGGGTTTAAAATTGATGTCTATGCCTCAGCGGACGTTTCATTTGGCAGAAGAGTCCTGCAGAGGGTCCACAGAGTTTAGAATTGATTTCGATCCAGACAGAGCCCTTCCCTAAGGACAGGCCAAGCTTTGCTATGTCCCACTTCTGGATGCTCTGAACAGCTCATGGGAGAAAAAGGGCATTGGTACTTACCTGATACGCCCATTCTCTTGTGCAGCTGTGAAGAGCATCCAGCCCCACCCATTCTTTCCAATCTGATGAGGTTCCATTCCGGGCAGGGATCTAGATTAGGTGATGAGCTTCTGGGACTTTGGCACTCAGTCTTTTTGCAAAAACTGGAGGATGCTGGGGAGGTATTCCATGGAGGAGGAGGAGCGTCCCGGAGTTTTAAGCCCAGCCTTTCCAGAAGAGACTGAAGCACCTCCCACTTCTGGATGCTCTTCACAGCTCACAGAGAATGGGCCTATCAGGTAAGTACTAACGCCCTTTTTCAGATAGTATTTTTCAATTTAGCTGTAAATCACCCTTGTAAAAGAGGTTGGATAGCCTGGCAGATGTTTTTTATGTTTGATAGCCATGGTCTGAGTTTTTCAGTATTCTTGACACAGGAATCAGTGCAAAGATGGACAGTAGTGATGATAGAGAGACTTCTTGAAATATTCCTCTCTTGATATTTACCTTTCCCACTTTATCAGTATAGACCAGTAACTTTGTCTTCCATTGTGCCATTGATTTTTGCACAAAGCTTCTGATATTTTTACTGACTCCTGTTATTTCTAGGCACTTAAGTATCCAATCATGTGGAAGGGAGTCAAATGTCTTCTTGTAATTAATCCAAGCTACATTCAAGTTGGCCTTCCTTCTGTTGCAGTTTTCCAAAATTGTTTTGTCAATTAGAGTTGATGTTTTGTTCTTTTACTGTTTGGGTGGTTTTTCTTTCTGCTCAGGTGGAAAAAACTTGTGCAGTACTCTATTTTGTTAAACTGCTTGGCAATGAGTGGGTGGAAACCAGCCAGATTTTATTTTACAAATAAAAACCATGCAGGTCATCTTCACCTGGTGTTGACCAATTCTTGACCTTCCTTTCTCCTTTTCCCACCATTTCTTCACTATTACAAGTTCTTTCATTTCAACTTATTTTTTATTCTCATCCATCTCCTTTATTCAAGCAGCATTATTGTTGAATTTCTTTGGGTTGTCCCATAGATATACCCAGAACTACACTGTTGATCGGGTGTTCACTGGTTTATTTCAGTCTTTCCATTAATAGCTTGGTGGAAATATTCTGATTTTCAGTACAATTGAATATTCTGCTTACTAGTGTGCAATTTGAGCTTAGTATCCACCAATATTCTTGGCTATAGCTGTTACTTGCTGCTTTATTATTTCCATTGCTTCCTTGATCTTCCTTGTTTCTAGGTGACATTTCTTAATCAGGTATTCCTTGATTTTCTTGTTCTTCAGCTTTTTTTCTTTCATCTGTTCTAGCTTGATTGCATCTGATTTTAACATGCTGCTTTTATTTTCCAACCTGCTCTTCCATTTGGGGGTGCACTGTTCAGATTCTTTTTTTCTTTGTTGATTTTTCATCCTTGTTTTTCAATTATATCTGCAACCATATTGTACTTGGTTTGTTTCTTGCACTGAGCTGGTGCTCATATTTGATGTTACAGTATGGGGATTTTTTATTTGTGTAAGCTCTTTTTTTTAAATAAGCTTCAGTGCAAGCAACCTAATTCTGTTCTTGTGCTGTTCTGGATGCTTAGTTATGTTTTATTTCAATTCTTGTTTTTTAGATGGAGGGGTTTTTTCTTTCTGAAGAGAAGGCAGCGGAGAGGCGCTCTTGTTTAAGAATTAATATAGTTCAGTAGCATCTTATATGATACTTTATTTCATATTGTAAATCAATGTTGATCTGCTAGTGTCTGTTCTGTTATTTCTGATCCTGGATCAGAATGGGACAATTTGCCACAGGACAACTTGCTACAGGGCAATTTAACAATTCAATTTAATTATTCCATTTTTTTAAAAAAATATTTTTTTGTCATTTGCATTTTATTTTGTCTCTTCTTTTGCATCCTTTCTTTAATGATTATAGTCCACCATTTATTTGATATTAGTGTAACTTTTATCCCACACAATTTGTCCCCTGATGAATTGGCCATGGCAAGTTGTCCCATGGCTGTGGCAAGCTGGCCATGGTGACCTGGCCTTGGCAAGTTGGCCATGGCAAATTGTCATAGATCATTCTGGATTCTGTTCTTTCCAGAACTGTTGCATTCTTTTCAGTTATTCTCTTCTCATTCGACTTCATCATTATTTCTTTGTTTCTTTGCCTTCATATATTTGCAAAGGGTAAATAAGTTTCAATTCTCTAAAAGTAATGCCCTTACAGAAGGGATTTAGAATCTCTAACTGTAAAAGCACAATGTTTAGTCTATGACTTTACCTTTTATTTCTCCAGCAAGTAGATTATTAAACATACTTAATTGAAATCATTTATAACTATTGAAATAAGAAAACATAATCAAGTAAAGATTAGACAAATTTATTCTATCAACTTTTCAAAATACTTTGATGTGAAAAATCACATCTAGTATTTTTGAATGAAGGAGCAGCAATATGTAAATAAAAATCCAAAATCCATTTAGCCTTTGGGATTTATATTTGTTTTTCAACACAGTGACAGTGTTCTTTAATTGTTTAATTCCCAAACTTTTTTTCTCCTGAGAGAAGCTCAGAATAGAGTATTTGCTTTGCTACTTAATTCATAAGTGCTTATGGCTAAGGCTTTCAAACTTGTTCTGTAAGAGCCAGTGGAATGTTGGGTTGAGTAATCCTCTTATATAAATGTTATGAAAAGTCCTAAAGAGAACATAAAAACACAGAACTTTAAAAAAAAAGAAAAAGTTTAAAAAATGAAAGAAAAGATAAAAAGAAATAGAAAGATTTTCCAGTTTGCTTTGTGCCAAATATAATTATATATGATTACAAAAGTTGAGTAATTCTCCAGAGGAAAACACAACTTCCTGTCACCTCTGCAGCCAGTGGTCTTTTGCTTTATGGATAGGAAACTGGCTTGTCCATATTTACATGAACATGCTCAATTGGAAGACATGTCTTTTCCCATAATTGCCAGTTGCTCAGTGAAAACTTTAGTTCTTCTAATTATGACATTCTAACACATTTCTCTAGGAATCTTGCCGTTAATTATATTTTATGAGCATCACATTGGTGAAAGTGCTTTTATAATCAGAAATGTGAAAGTAGAAATCATATATGAATTCATGATGGTTATGAAATGGTTTCTTCCATATAAGAGGGTTTATTTTTAAAAAATAGGGCAATCTTTCTCATTGGCTTAATTTAGAAATAATATTGCTATATTTCTTAATAAGTTTAGGTAATTTGTTTAGATTAAGATATTAAACTAGGATCAGGGAGACTTGAGTTCAAGTCTATAGCCATGGCAACTAAGTGAGTGGCTTGTGGCCAATCATTCATTTTTAGCTCTGCCTACTTCATAGGGTAGCTATTAAAGAGAAAATTGGTGGTGGCGGTAGGGGGAGGCGGGCTATTTTCCTCCATTGAGTTCATGAAAGAAATGTGAGAAATAAACCTAATCAAAAAAGAAGCAAAAACATAATGAGCAGAAGCATAAGAGAAACAAATAAATGTTTTTTAATTACTTTTGACTGCTAGAATTGTAACATGGATACACTTAGAGCAGTCATTGTGTGCTTTTCAATGTGTACATTCAAAAGAAGCATTCAAGCTGATAGCCCTATTCGACTGTGTTTTTAATAATTCATGTCCTAATTTGTGTGCTTTCAGATGTTCTTGTGTACTAAAAAGACTAATTGCCATTTCAGCCCTCCCTTGATTAATCCTAAATTTCCAGCTCCTTTACAGGATTTTTTCAGATGCATTTTATAATTTTGTTTCTTTTTTTTGAAAAACCAAAAGAGACAGGAAGAAAAGGCAAAGCTGAAACAATAAGCTCTCACCTTGAGAAGGCAGAAACTGCAACAAAGCACCTGTGAGATTCTTAATACTTAGCTCATTCAAAAGTATTGGCCTGAAAATTACAGAAGATGTTAATTACAGAATACAGTTTCATAAAGGTGAAGTCTAACATCTAAGTGGTTGATTAATTATGAAAAACAAGCTCTCCTAAAATTAAATGACTTGTTGCTTGTCTGGTAGAGATTAAGGCAAGTTTGGCAACTAATTGAAATGACTTTCCCAGTAGCTTATATGGCATTTATCAATAGGTAGGTTGCCTTCGGGATCCTTTCTCCAAGGCAAAACAAAATCCATAGAGAGCATGGCCTATCATCCACCCCTGTATTTAGGTATTTAAGTCAACTTTTTTTTGAGTGGTTCAGGGCTGAATAGTTTTGAGAGTGTGGATTCTCACATTGTGCTAAGCCATAGTTTGTTTAATTGCTGTTTATTCAATAATCTACAGCACATAACGGGCTGCATCATGAATGAGCTAACTACATTCATGCTATATTAGTTGGAGTCCATTTGGAGCTTCACTGCTATGAAAAATGTTGAACTATTTGTATATGAGGAATTAGAAGCACTTTGCATTCTCTGTGACCTTTCCAGCACATCTTGTGATTTTCTTGTGAATTTGAAGAGGATAGATATATTTCTATGCCTTTCTGAATTTTTCTTTTGGACTGAGATTTCCCAGATAGAAATCATGACCTTTAAACCTATTAATATTTTCCATCTTGGTTTTGGTCAAGCAAAAAAAAAGTATTGAAATGAATCAAGAACTGTTTGCACTGATCTATAGTAGTTGAAATTGAATTACTAAGGCAGGAAAATCCTGTGAGAGCTGACCTTTATAGTAATTTAATCAGTGATGTTTTCTGTAAGTTCAGGATCCTTGGAGGCAAATAAATGAATTGCAGGTTAGTTGCTAACAGTATGTAATCATTAG
Organism: Laticauda laticaudata; assembly: GCA_004320025.1. Taxonomy (NCBI): domain Eukaryota; kingdom Metazoa; phylum Chordata; class Lepidosauria; order Squamata; family Elapidae; genus Laticauda; species Laticauda laticaudata. The sequence continues at coordinate 11,362 of BHFT01031996.1, forward strand.
ATAAGCAATCTTCAAAATTTAGATCTGGGATGCAGTGTTCAAAATTTAAGAAGCAATTGAATCACCAATATTTATATCTTTTAAAGGTAACAGTGTGACAGGTGAACCTTTTAAAACTTTGTTGGTAATTGATGTGAACACTTCATCTGAAAATATACAGGGTGCTTCAGAATGAAACTGAAGTCATTTTTGTGACTTTTAATATTGAAGTGTCTCATAGATAAGTTTTAATTAGAAAAATTATAAAAGATAAAAGAATGGAAAAAAACCAAATGTCATTCCAAAAATTTTGGGCTGTCGATTCTTTTTCTCTATGTTGATGAGAATACAGTTGATCATAAAGAAGTATCACATATATTGATCAGTTTAGTCAAACTATGTGCAACTTTTTTAAAAGCTGAAGACTACTGTTTAAGGCTGGTTGGTAGGGCTAGAACAAAATTTAAATTGGAATTAATTAAGAGGTGATGTAAAAAGATGCAATCCCGAGAGGAAGTACATTTCAGAAAGTATCTTTATGCTTGTAGATCTTTGCATGTAGGTAGTCCTCCACGTATGATTACAACTGGAACCAGTTGCTAACCTAGGCAGTTGTTAAGAGTCCCTCTCTGAGGAAGATAAGCAGTTTAGAAATAGGAAACATAAATGTAAAAAAAAAGCGAATTGTGTCCAATTTTACCATCTCTTTGTGGTTAAGCGAATCAGTGTAGTTAAGTGAATCATGTTGTTAAGTGAATTTGGCTTCCCCCATTGTTTGTTGGAAGGCTGCCAGTGTCAATCACATGACCCTCAGAATGTCGCAACCATTGTAAATACATGCCAGTTGCCAAGTGCCTGCATTCTGATCATGCAACCCTGTGGATGCTGAGGTGATCATATGTGCGAGGATCAGTCGTAAGTAACTTTTTCAGTGCAATTGTAAGTTAGAAAGGTTGCTGAATTAATGGTTGTAAGTTGAGGACTATCTGAAGAGCTGATAGGAATAAGCTGGGAAGAGAGGTTTTTTCATACTCTGATTGGTTTAAAGTTTGAATAGGTGCACATTAAACCACTAGATTGACTAGATGAGGATGAGAACAAAAATAAATCTTTAATAATTCTACAAATGTATATGATTTCATTTAAGCCATAACTTGGGAGTTTGGGTTACCATATATATATTGTATTGAATAGATTCTGTGGGTCTTCAGGTTTTTTAATTCTGATTTGCTGAATTGATAAAAGGTTGTGCAGTGAATTGAAGGCACCCAGCCATTATAACCTGATTTTCCCAGGCTGATGTTAATCAGAGAAGTTCTGAATAAAGATTCAGCAAGTAGAGTAGAAGCAGTTGTCAAAAGTAAGCAAAAATGGAAAGGAGCATGAAGCAATACTACGCTAAATTTAATTTGTTATGGACTCTTATTACATGTAGGAGGAAAATAATTTCTGCCTGAGGCTGAGTGGTTACTCTCAGGGTGTATATTGGTTTATTTTGGGGTTTTCTTTGAAAAGCAGTAAGGTCAAAACGTTGCTATTTTATGTGTTACGTGCGCTTAAGAAAAATATGTCATGAACCAGTGACAGGTTGGATCTGAAACAAACTGCCTTTCCTTATATTTATAAGCAGCTGTGCAAAAGGTTGTTTTCCTGTAATTTTCGAACAAAAATTGACAACATCCAAAATTATGTCAAATATAATGCATTTCCTCCAGAACAGGTAAAAGTATAATCGGCTTAATATTGTATGAGAGCTAGTGCTAGAAAGATCAAGAAAATAAAATACCCATCGAAACCCAGACTAATCCATTACCCTAACAATGGATGTTGTGGTAATTGTTTTTTTTGCTGAAAAGCAGAAAGTCTTCAACCAGTTGCATAGATAGATGAAAAAGACAAAAGAATTAAACTTTCTGTCTCTCCCCACAAATATGGCTACCATTTCATATTGAGCAGTAGCTACAATTCTTAACCAATTTCCTAGTTCTTGCATCCTTGAATTACAATATGTGAGGCTTCTGATTCCAATATCTGACAAATGAAATCTGATAGTGGAGAGATTACTATATATGATGATGAGTTTTGGGGCTTCTTTGAGGAGAGGTTAAGGAGTTAGGCAACCTTGCTTTTAAACAATTAGTTTGGGAGCCAATGAACTGTGAGCAATATAACTAGGCAAGTAATATTCTTGCTATGGATTAAATGTATCAAGAAGTAAGCTATCCACAAAATTGTTCAGATGAAGAGGTTTGGATTGTTATTCTTGTTGTATGTTGCACAGTCAGCCAAATGTGCAACTTGGGTTTTGTATTTTTGTCTACTTATAGAGTCCTTTCCAAGAACCTGCGTTAGGTAGATGTGGATGTTTGACAGTGTCACAGATATCATCACAGGATAGAAGCAGTTCCAAGTAAAGCTGCCTTCTGCAATTGACTGATACTAAATTTGTCAATGCTGATGGCATTCAAGTGGTGCTCTAGTTGTTTTGGGATTGTGCCCAAGACCCCTCTCATTATCGGTGTTCCGTCCAGAAAAACGCGAGGTAGACCGGGTTCCAACAAGTCTTTATTTCAAATATAGTTGCAACAACGGAACATTGGCTCAAGCTGCGACAGCCCTTTTATATGTTTCTGTCTGCCGGCTTGTAGCCAATGACAATCATTTGGTTTTGCCGCCCTCGGGCGGCTTCGTGGATTGGTTCCTATTGAACCAATCCCCTTCTAGGTTTTGTTAACC
>BHFT01031997.1:0-23029 GCA_004320025.1 Laticauda laticaudata
TCTATCTATCTATCTATCTATCTATCTATCTATCTATCTATCTATCTATCTATCTATCTTCTATTTATCTATCCATCTATCCATCCATCTATCCATCCATCCACCCACCCATCTATTATTTAACTTTCTATTTATCTACCCATCTATCATCTATCTCCCTCCCCCCCCCTCTTAGCAGTGGTGGAAAGGGCACCAAGAGGCGATCTTCCCAGCCAAAATACCAAAATGGGTCAGAAAAGCAGCACCACAAGATTATCGCAGGAAATTGCTGGTGTCGCAGGGTTTTAAAAGACACCCGAAAAGTGGAAAAGAAAAAAAAAATCTGGGTTCAAATTCCTCCCCACCGGCTGCTAAATTCATTGGGTGTGCAAGCAGCTGCATCGTAGCCTGGCCTGAATAAGATTCCTGGGCGGCGGAGCAGAAAAACAGAGAAGGAACCTCTTAAAGAACAGATGACACAACTATTCTTATTTACCCATTTAATTCATTGAAAGGAGGTATACAGCTGTGATTTTTTTTCCCCTTTGTTGAAGAAACCAGGTTTAAGCCATCATGGGCAAGCCACGTTGCACTCTTCAGGCTGTGAACAGAGGCAGCCTTTGTCTTATACTCATGTGTACAACAACTGTTCAAACAGCCCTTTACAAAATAATAGTACCGCAGTCCTCACTTTTATGACGTTTTTTTTGTTTTTACAATCTTGTAATCCGGTTAAAATTGGGCACGACTCATTTAACCGTTTAACTTGCTTAGCAACAGAAATTCTCCCTTCCCCCGGATTTTGGACATAAGGCGAGGACTTGCCTGTCAGAAGGGAGAACAGGAGCTGCCTGGAAAAATGTGTGCCAAGAGGGATTACGTCAGGTTTGACCCTTGGCAAAGATGCTAAGGCAAAGGTGAAGTTGGCACCTGGGCGCCCTCTTGTAAACAGTCACATGCAAACCTCTGGAGTAGGCACACTCTGCTTGTACCCTTTGTACTATTTTTACAACGAGATGTAAAGTGAGCTCAGGAGGAGAAAACAGTGCATGATGTATTGATTTCCAGGTTCAACGGGTAAGCACGCACGTCCGACCAAAGGGTAACAGATTAAACAGATCGTCAGAGTTGGAAGGGACCTTGTAGGTCATCTAGTCCAACCCCCTGTCCAAGCAAGAGACCCTACACGGAAGGAAGGAAGGAAGGAAGGAAGGAAGGAAGGAAGGAAGGAAGGAAGGAAGGAAGGAAGAAAAAGAATAGCAAAATAACAGAATATCAGAGTTGGAAGTGACCTTAAAGGTCTTCTAGTCCAACCCCAAGGAAGGAAGGACAGAAGGAAGGAAGGAAGGAAGGAAGGAGGGAGAAAGGAAGAATAGCAGAATAACAGATTTGGAAGCGACCTTGTAAGTCATCTAGTCCAACCCCTCCTTTTTTTCAATACCATTATAATTTTGAATGGGCATTAAATGGTCTGTCGTAAGTTGAATTCACATCATGGGGCTTAACAAACCCAGGAGGCTCATTTGGATGATACGTCGCACCCGAACTAGCTAGAGGAACGGCTGGGGTTGGGCTAGATGAGCCTGTGGTGGTCCTTCCACGCATACAATTGATCAGGTGGGCTGAAACATAGCTGCCGGCCCCCATTTTTAACTGGTGGAATGTGGCAAAACCCATTCAGGATGGAGATTTTTGGGTGAATCTAGAGAAATGGGGGTCCTGAGTGGTTTCTCTTCCTACCCCCCAAAACCCCACCTATTAGCAGCCCCACCCAATTCAGCGTTTATTCTGGGACGCTGAGATATTTCCACTTGGGGATTCAAATCAGACACTTTGGGATTTGCAATGGGGTAGAAAGAGGGCCCCAAATTTCTTCCTCCCCTCTTTCTTCCATTTCTTTTTTGGGGGGGGAGACGACAGAAATGAGACACAGTCACACACACCCCATACACACACTGTCCAGCTGCGCTTGTTTATATTCCCAGGACCAGTCTAACCAGTCCACCAGAATCTACCCAAACTGGGCAAGCTCTAACTTGCGTCTCTTGGTTAGCTGTTGAGTGCGAGGCCTGGCTACAACTGTCCAAAGGTAAGTAGAAGGACAGCTCCACACACACACACACACACACACACCCCTAACTGTTTTTTTACCCATCCACTCTGGAGTGGGCAAGATCTTAATTAGGGCTTATTTTGAGGGTAGGGCTTATATTGGGTGCACGTGCAAAAAAAAAATATCAAGCTAGGTCTTACTTTCAGGGTAGGTTGTATTTTTTTTGGGGGGGGGGGGAAACAGGAGGATTATTATTTGTATGGCCCCAAGAGCCCTTCCAAGGCATCCCTGGACGAGGGAAAGAGGCTGAAGACTCAGGATATCAATTGCATCAGCCACAAAACGGCCCGGAGACATGTCGGGATTTGCAGAGGGTAGGTGGGCGTCTGCAAAAACAGCACCCCCCCCCCGCCCCCCTATCTCCCAATGATGGTGCAAAAGGTGAGAGATGAACCATTCTCGAGTTCTTGTGATTCATCAGCCCCCACAGGGGAAGAAAAATAAAAGTGATGTGTTGTTTTGTGTCGGGAACTGGGGTTTCCAGCCAGGTCACGACCTGAGCAGAGAGGTATCCGTCACTGTTTCCATCCGTGTCATCTCTGCCAGCCATCCGGAGCAGAAGGGGAAAACTACTGCAACCATCGTCCCCAGCTTGCTCCATCCGATAGGAAGACGGGGACAATAAGGCCCTGGCACAACCGCGTAGGAAGAAGGGCTGCAGGGTTTGGGTTTGCTTAGTCGAGAGAAAAGGAGGACTAGGAGGGATGTGATAGCGGTGTTGCAATATTTGGGGGGAGGCTTCCCCAAAGAGGAGATGGGGGGGGGGTTGTCAACTTATCCAGTCAGTGGCCGAGTAGATGAATTTTGATCCTGGGGATGCTGCAATGTTAAGTGTGAAAAAGAGAAGAAAAAGAAGAAGAAAAGGAGGAGGAAAGAGGAGGAGAAGAAGAGGAGGAGGAGGAGGAGGAAGAAAAAGAGGAAGAAAAGGAGGAGGAAGGAGAAGGAGGAAGAAGAAAAGGAAGGGGTAGAAATGGAAGGAGGAATAGAAGATGGGGAAGAAAAGAAAGAAGGGAATGGGAAGATGGAGGAGAAAGGAGAATAAGGAGACGGATGAGAAGGAGAAGGAGAGGAGGAAGAAGAAAAGGAAGAAGTAAAAGAGGTAGAAAAGAAGCGGAAAAGAAACGGAGGAGGAAAAGAAGTAAAGAAGAAGAGGAGGAGGAGAAAAAGAGCAATGGAGAAGTAGTAAAGAAGAGGAGGAGGTGGAGAAGTAAAGAAGAAAAAATGATAAAAAAAAGCCCCAAGTTGCTTTTTTTAAGTGCAGTTGTAACTTCAGAGTGGTTGTAAATCAAGGATTAGCTGTCAATGGAATTGGGGATGAAGGAAAAAGAAAATTTAAAGGTAAACCGTGGCCGGCTTTTGACTCTTTCCTTCCCATTAAGCGGTGAACAATCAGACATATCAGGGATTTTCAGACCCCCCATTCCTGCCATGGAGCGTCAAAATGCTTGTTACCAAATCTGCCTTGTACTTTGTTCTGTACCAATAAATAAATAAATAAAGCAAATGTATTCAGTGCGCTGGACATAATCGGATTACACGAGCTAAATGGCGTTTATTTTCCATCTTGTTAAAAGGAGATGAAAACCAAGTCAGCCTTCATCCTGAACTCTGGACCGGAATAATTCATGTTGGCAGCTCTGATGTGCCCAACCCACTTGGCCAAACCTGTGGATTTCTTGACCTAATATGGAAGATTTATTGACTTGAGGCTGGAGAAATGGACTTTGAGGGAAGCTTTATCCCTTCCAGGGCTCCAGAGGTGAGAGAAAGAGTTGGAAGAAGAAGAAAGAGAAGGGGAAGGAATGAAAGAAAGGAGAGCAATGGGAGGAAGAAGTGGAGGAGGAAGAGGAATGAGAAGGAAAGAAAGAGGAAGAAGGAAAGGAGAAATGAAAGGAAAAGGAGAAAAAGAGAATGAGATGTCCATCGATGAAAAAAGGCCTACCCTCCTCCCTGTTTATCCACCCAGAAGGGAATGAAAAGATGGGAGAAGAAAAGGAAGGGGTAGAAATGGAAGGAGGAATAGAAGATGGGGAAGGAAAGAAAGAAGGGAATGGGAAGATGGAGGAGAAAGGAGAAAAAGGAAATGGAGAAGAAGAAGAAGAAGAAGAAGAAGAAGAAGAAGAAGAAGAAGAAGAAGAAGAAGAAGAAGAAGAAGAAGAAGAAGAAGAAGAAGAAGAAGAAGAAGTGAAAGAGGGCAGAGGAATGGGAGGAAGAAGTGAAGGATGTGGAAGAAGTGAAGGAGGAAGAGGAACAAGAAGGGGAAGAAAAGAAAGACAGAAAGGAGAAAGGAAAAATAGGAAAAGAGGGAGAGAAGAAACCAGAAGAGGAAGAAGGGGAAAGGGAAGAAAAAAAACAAGTTATTCATCAATGAAAAAAAGCTTTCATTGAAAAAAGCTCCCCAAATCCTTATTCCCCCCCCCCCATCAGCCCTATCTATAACCAATAAAGACCCCCAGGCTGAGAAGAAAGGAAGGGACCACGCCATCGTGTCTTTTTTCTTCGCCTTTTATTTAAATTTTTTTTTAATAGACTAAGAGGAAGTATATGAAAACGACAAGCCAAAGTTCTTTGGGGGGAAAGAAACCCAATAATAATAATAATAATAATCAAAACCCCAAGCCCGAAAGTTAAGAAGAAGAAAAACAAAACCAAAAAAATAATAAAAATAAACCGTAAAACCATCCAACACATGTACGCGCAGAGAGAAATCTTCATCGTTGCTTTTTAGTTTTGCCCCGTTATCATCCTCTTCGGTTTTTGCACCGCGTGGATTTGGCCGTCCCTTTTACCACTTGCCCCCCACCCCCCAAACTCCCACCCACACCAAAGAAAAAAAAAGTGACGGTGCCACTTGCATAGGTTTGGTCTTCACAGAAGACAGACAGGAAGAGCTGCCCCCCCAAAAAAAAACACCCCCCCCCAAGAGAACAATTTCATATAATCTATAGACACAGGATAATAAGGGTGCCTCTCTGTACAGAACACATACGAGATATGTACAGGATTCCCCCCGTCCCAAAATAGCAGGTGTCCATCGACCTCAAGGTGCGCACTGGGGAGACGCCGTGGATGCCCCAAAAATCTCGGGCATCGGAAGCTCCGTGGGGGTGCAACGCCCCCTCTTTCAAGCAGGGTCCTCTCCCTGGCCGACCCCCCTCCAACTTCCCCCCCCCAACGGCCAGGTTTTAACAAACGGTCCGTGTCCTGACCCTCCCCAAATCTTTACGAGTACGATTTTTGCGGATTCATCCGCTCGTTTTGTCCGCTTGTACGGGCGAGACGAGAGAACGAGAGGGAAATGGGATGGCGATAGAAAGTCATCGCACTGAGGAATAGCAGAATGATATTTAAAAAAAAAAAAGAGAGAGAAAGAGAAAAGAAAAGAAGCCCCCCCCCCTTTTTTTTTTTTCTTAAATTCTGGATCCCGCCTTTAAAAGCAGGGCTGTTCCTNTTTTTTTTTTGTCTTAAATTCTGGATCCCGCCTTTAAAAGCAGGGCTGTTCCTCGGCATGTGGTGTGAAGACGCCAAAGCGGGGAATCACGATATCTGGACGGAGGAGTGTTATGCCCATGAAATCTCGCTGTTCTCTTCGGCGACCCCCTTCCCACCCAGCCATGTCAAGTGTGTCTCGCTCTGAAATTTCATGGTGAATATACTTTGTTTTCTCTCTGTCCTGTGCCAACCCAACAGCCAAGGAGACCTTGAGGAAGAGACCGGGCCCATGTGATGGGGAGGGGGCTACTGCTGGGCCCCCTCCCCCTCCAATCTACACAGCTAGGAGGCCAGGAGAATCATAAGGAAGAAAGCGACTGCCAGGGCTAAAGGCAAGTGTTCCCACTTCGGACTTGTCCCACTGATGCTCTTCTCCAGTTTGGGCATCTCGGGGTTAAAATGATCTGTATTTGCGGGAAGGGAGAGAAAGAGAGAAAGGAAGAGAAGATTAAAAAGTGGTAGGAGGGGAAAAAAAGGCGGAAGTGTAGGGCCTGCCCTCTTCCCCCAGTCAATCCTGCTCAAAACGCTGTTTCTCTACGGCGCGCCACAAAGGACAAGCGACTGCGACAAGGGTGCGCCAACCCGAGTGGAAAGGGACCATTTGCCAGAGCCAACTTGCTGTGAAACAACTCTCCATGGGACAATTCAACAAATCCAAAAGTTGTGTGAATTTCGACAGAACCGTGGCCAATAAGAATAAGAATAAAAGAAAGTCAAGCCAGAAGGACAAGAGTGAGAACAATTTCGACAAAAAAGTGGTCGCCGATGATCGCTGAATGAAACGATTGAACGAAGTTGTGGGTGCTTCAACACTGTTTTTTAAAGAAGAGATTGGATCACCGTTGGTCTGAAATGGTGAAGGGTCTCCTGCTGGGGTGGGGGGTCAGACTAGAAGACCTCTAAGGTCCCTTCCAACTCTCTGTTAAAGCAGCGTTGAATTGTCCCATGGCGAGTTGTCCGTACGGAGTTGTCCTCGGTGAGTGGTCCCAGACCCACCCTCGAGGGCCTCCAAAATTTGGGAGATCCCTCAGCCTCTTCCAACAAGACAACCCAATCCTCAGGGAGAGGCAGGAAGCTATATTTTTGGAGGGGCGGGAGGGAAATCCCAGCCCCTCCACCCCACTTTTCCCGGGCAAAAGTAGGTGGACACTCACCCAGATCCTCAATCTTCACTTCGGGCCCTATAGTGAATGGCGGAAGAGTTGGCACCGCTCTGTCCCCAGAAAACGACGCTGTGGGCAGGAGAGAGGGGGGAAGGCATTACTTCCAAGGGGTGGTGGGATACGACAAGGACCCTCCCAGGAAAGTTTTGGGCTGCCCTCCTGTCCCCAGGGCACCCCCCCCCAAGTACAGGCTCCTACGAAGGGTGTGGTAGTTCCATGACAGGCGGTGTAAATTTTGCACCTCGGTTTCGTTTTGCGGAGAAGACAAAACACGATTGTAAGTTTTCCGCCAAGATAAATTACATTCCCAGATGGGGTATCAAGGTTCAGAGCCCACCTTTGTCATCACGGGGGGGGGGGAGGGGGAAGAGAAAGAAATCCCAGTCCTTTCATGAGGACTAACGGCTTGGTTTGGGAAAGGGAGATGCCAAATTTGGTAGTACAGATATTGAAGGCTTTTGGGCACTTTTGAGAGTGTGGTGGTGGTGGTGGAGGAAATGGAGAAAGGAAGCGGTCACTCACGGGAACGGCAGCAGACAAAGACTTTCATTCGCAAGCAGGACCGGCGGTGATTGTGCGTTGGAGTGGCTAGAAAACAACAACAACAACAACAACAACAACAAAAGGATGGTGTTGGAGTCGGCCATCTCTGAACCGTTTCACCCTCTCCTTGCTTGGCGGGCAGCACATTTCATCCCCAGATGGGCTGAGGGATTCTTGGGGCCGAACCAGGCAGGGAAACTGAGGTGGGATGGATCAGTGTGGGGGGGGGGAAACAACATTGGGGACAATACTGATTGTCCCTCTTAAGCCTCAGTCTTTTAACAAAATGTAGGACTAGAATGTCTTTCTTCTCTTTCTTGCTTCCTCCCTCTCTTCTTCTTGCCTCCCTCCCTCCTTTGGTTCTTCTTCTTCTTCATCATCTTCCTTCTTCCATTATCTATATTCCTTCCTTCTCGTCATCTTGCCTCTCCCCTTTCTTGGTTCCTTCCTTCCCTCTCCACTCGCTTACCCAGTTCCTTCCTTCCTTCCTTCTTCCTCCTTCCATCATCTTTACTTCTTCCTTCTTCGCATTATCTATATTCTTCCTTTTCTTCAATCTTCCTCTCGCTCCCTCCCCTTCTTGGTTCTTCCCTTCCTCCTCCCTCTTCTCCTCTCGGTTTTCCTTCCTTCCTTATCTTTCTTCTTCCCTTCGCATCTTTATTCCCTTCTTCTCCTTCTTCGGTTCTTCTTTCCTTCCTTCCATCTCTTTCCTCCTCCTCCTATTCTCGGTCCCTCCTTGTAGCAGTTTGTTAAGTGAATCCATTCCCTGGGCCCTGAAAAGCGGGGGGGGGGGGAGCCTCTTGGGGCCCCTCAAAAAGTCGCACACCTGCATTTGCAAATTGCTTTTATGAGAGGAGGAAGAAACGAGACTCACTTTATGGCAAATCCGTATTTGCCAAAGGTTGAGGACTGGATAGAAAGGCGGCAGAAGCCTAAAGTTGCCTTGGTCGAGGGCTCCCCCTGGTGGACAAAAGCCATATTTTCCTGCCAAAGAACTAAATAAACCCTCTTCCTCTTAGTTTATGCAGTCGATTGCTTTTTGAAGGTTTGCCCCACACACAAAGCCTAAATGGAGTCCATGATTGGTAGTCCTCAACCTATGACCACAACTGAGCCCGTGCTAAGCGAATCCAGCTTCCTCCAGGGACTTGGCTTGTCTGAAGCTGGTTGGGAAGGCTGCTCATGAAAGTGAGCCTGGGACACTGCAATCGTAGTAAATACAGGCCCGTTGCCAAGGGCCCCAATTCAAATCGAATGTGGTCATAACTCCGAGGATACGTCACTTGTTTCAGCACTGTTGGAGCTTCCAATGGTCATTAAACGAATGGACATAAGTTGAGAACTACCTGTAGAGCGTGAGAGAGTGGGTTGTCTGAACCCGGCCAGAGGAAGCCCCTTATCCTGAGATAAACCATCATTCTATGGTCTAACAAACTGTGATAGACAAGTTTGGCATTGCCCTGTGGTCTCGGGGCAAAAGCCTTTCAATTTGGTGTTTGATTTCACCCCACATGATGCTCAGGAGACAGACATGTGTCCCATTTAACTGGTGTTTGGCCTGAATCGGGGATGTCACATGGAGTCTTCGTGAACGATAAACCCTGATCGACAAATCATTTCGCATAATTTTTTTCAAGGCCACTGAGCCTGTCAGCTGGAAAGCTGACAGCCCAGGTTTGAGACCTGGCCGTGGTGGGATGGGGAGAGTTCCCCTTCCTTGCCTCAGCTCCAGCCCACCTAGCAGTCCGAAAGCATGCAAAAGTGAGCAGATAAATAGGTACCACTTTGGTGGGAAAGTAACAGTGTTCTGTGTGCCCTTGGTGTATAGCCATGCTGGCCACATGATGGTGGAAAATGTCTCCGGACAATGCTGGCTTCCTCGGCCCCTGGAGTCGGACACGACCGGACAGGTAACCCTTGACCTTTTAATAAGAGGAACTGGTGCTCCAAACCTTCCTTCCTGATCTAGCATTTGGCCATCAATGGAGCCACAGTGGCACAGTGGTTAGAGTGCAATACTGCAGGCTACTTCTGCTGATTGCCAGCTGCCTGCAATTTGGTAGTTCAACTCTCACCGGGATCAAGGTTGACTTAGCCTTCCATCCTTCTGAGGTCGGTAAAATGAGGAGACCCAGATTGTTGGGGGCAAGAGGCTGACTCTGCAAACTGCTTAAGAGAGGGCTGAAAAGCATTGTGAGTCTTATAAGTCTAAGTGCTAGTGCTAATCCTTCCTTCCTTCCTTCCTTCCTTCCTTCCTTCCTTCCTTCCTTCCGGTTAGAACACAGTATTGCAGGCTGACTGCCCACAAATCTAAGTCCTATTGCTATTGCTAAATGCTTATCAGTTACTTATAAGTTTTTGGATTGCCGCCCAAAGGAAAAACACATCCCATCGAAGAAAAGGCGAGGGCAAAGGAGAGAAAGATGCCCAACTCACAGATGTAGTAATATTCGTGGCCAGCGTGGAACTCATAACCCAGTGAGAAGGCACTGTAACGCTGGAACTTCTCCGAGAACTTGATCGGGCTATGTGGGGCGCGAGGCCGGTTGCATTCCCAGCGTTTGAAGCCTTGGTTGATGTCGCATGTCTGGTACCCCTCCAGGCTCACCATGTAGAGGATGTACTGTTCCATGCGCCCCTCGGGCACTGAGGTGTTGTAATGGGGGCAGTAGATGTCCAGGTAGTCATTGACGCTCACCTGGACCGTGTAACCCTCTCGCCGTAAGCTGGAGAAGGAAGAGAAGGAGGAGAAAGTTAGCTTGGGAAGAGCCAGGAAGAAGGAGCTTCCTATGAGGAGTTTTTTCAAGGAGAAGGAGGAAGGGAAAGGGAAAGGAAAGGAGAAAAGAAAGAGATTTTACTGAGTGCCTTCCTCTCTAATTGTATCAACTCAAACCATGATTAGGAGGAAATGAAAGGAAAGAAAAGGAAAGGACAAGGAGTGGGTGAAAAGAAGAAGGAAGGAAAGAAAGAAAGAAGATATGGATGGATGGAAGGGGAAGAGTTGATGAAGATGAGTGGGTGAAAAGAAGGGAAGAGAGGAGGAGGTGAGGAAGGCAGGGAAGGATGGGCAAGGAGGAAGAATGGGTGAAAAGAAGGAAGGAAAGAAAGATAGGAGAAGATGAGGATGGATGCAAGGAAGGGCAAGGGAAGAGTTGATAAAGAGGAGGGGTGGGTGAAAAGAAGAAAGGAAAGAAAGAGACGAGTGAGGAAGGAAAGAGAAGAGTTGATAAAAGAGGAGCAGGTGAAAAGAAGTTGACAAAGAGACAAGGAAGGAAGGAAGGAAGGAAGGAATTTATCATTTCCCTATTTATCCTTTCTGTCTCAGATCAGCTGATCTACACAACCTTCATGTCCAAGCCTGGCATGTTGGGTTTGGGGCAGAAGAAAACAAACAGAACCCTCTACTTTATAATCTATTTATCCAAATACAGGCTTGGCTCGCTCCGGAATGTCCTTGCTTTAAATGACATTAATATTTCTCAGACCGCCGGGGGTTCCTCCAAATGCCCCCCTTCTCCCCGGGTGATGGACAGCTCCTTAAATTGGACTGGACAGCCACCTGCAGTCATCTTGCTCTGAGTAGCGACAAGGTTGGCGAAGCCTTCAACGACCAGACAAAATGCCGGGGGCCTCCCCCACCTGCCCAGATCCGTGGTGTTCCAGAAACGAGATTTCTCCTCCTACCCCACACATCCCTTCATTCCTGTCCGTGGGACTAGCACCCATAGATTGACTTGAATATAACTTCCAGAAGGCAAAGGACATTTTAAATTTTTTTTGTCTCCCCGAAGGATTCCAGCCCAGCCTGGGGTTGGAATGCAACCGGTTCGCAACGGTTTGCACGACCTGGTTAATTTTTTTTACATCTGGTTCGCTGAACTGGTAGTTGCAACAACTGGCTGGCTCCTCCCCTCCCAGGAATCTCCATGTAGCCCTTTTTGGGTCACAGGTAAGAGCAGGGCCTGCATGGAAGTTTGGGGAGGGCCAAAAACAGGCCTCCCAGAGGCCAGAAACGGGCCTCCGCAGAGCCTCCAGAGGCCATTTTCGTCCTCCCGGAGGCTTAAAGCAAATCCTCCTGAGCCCGGGGAAGGGCAACAACGGCCCCCCTCATGGTGCAGGAGGCCTTGGCCACGCCCATCCAGCAACCTGGCAGAGAACAGGCTGCTAAATTTTTTGAAGCCCACCCCCTGTTCAAGCCCTGCTCCAACGGGGTAAAGTTAAGCCCACCGTGAAAAGCCGCCAAGGTCTCGGACAAGCCAACTTGATAAACTATGATTCAACCCTGTCCTCTTCCCTTCCTTCCTTCCCTTCCTCCCTGCCTTCCTCATTGACAGTTTGGAACAGTTTGTATTATTTTTCATCCGGATTTTTGGCAGGCGACCCCCCATGGCTGTTTAAACATGGCTGTTCCTTCTGTTTACCGCATTAACATGTTTTTAAGATGGAATTTGAAAAGACCAAATATATATATATATATATATATATATTTATTGCGTTTGCAAGATAAAGATGGTTTTCGGTATCTTCCAAGGTAAGGAAGGAAAAAAAAAAAAGAGGAAAAAGCAACACAACAAACAACTGCATCTTTCTGTCCAGGTAGTCTTCAACTTACAACAGTTCGTTTTGTGACCGTTTGAAGTCACAATGGCATGGAAAAAAAGCGACTTAGGGCCAGTTTTTTACACTTATAACCATTGCAGCATCCCTGTGGACATGTGATCAACTCCCAGAATTCCCCAGCCAGCCATGTTGAAGTCTATACATCTTCTCCTGATGGCTGGGGGATTCTGGGAGTCCAAGTCCTCCCCTCTTAAAGCATGCTGGCTGGGGGATTCTGGGAGTTGAAGTCCATCCATATTAAAGCATGCAGAGTAGAGGATTCTGGGAGTCCAAGTCCTCCCCTCTTACAGCATGTTGATTTTTCTGAGCTCCTGCTGCTCATCCTTAGCACCTGCCTAAGCGGCTTCAGGTGGAGAAGCCCAGATTTTTCTCCCAGGTTTGCAAAAGGCGGACTCTCTCTCTCTCTCTCTCTCTCCCTCTCTCTCTCTCTCTCTCTCTCCCTCCCTCTCTCTCTCTCTCTCTTTCTCTCTCTCGTGAGGGAGCAGCTTCTCTGCACCCCCCCCCACCTGATCCCCTTGTGGGGGTTAGTTCGAAGAGCACCAGGGGGGATTGGGGGCTCTGGAGAACAGCGGCCTCCATCTTTCTTCCCTGCAGGGAAGGTTGAAGAAGCAGCAGCGCCGAAGACGCTCACGATGTCAAGAGGTACTAATTGCAGCCTTGGCAAGGCAATTAAGGCAAGGGAGCTGGGGAGAAAAAGCAGGCGATGGTGTGTGTGTGTGTGTGTGTGTGTGTAAAATCTGAAGACATCACAGGCTAAACAGTTTTCCTCTGCCCTCCTGTTGCTTCTTTCTCTGCTCAGGTAGCGCAAGGCTTCCTTCCTTCCTTCCCTTTGATCCACCGATTTATCTATCTACTCATCTTCCTTCCTTCCTTCCCACTCCTCCTCCTTCCTTCTTAACCCTAACCCTCTTATCGTTTCTTCCTTCTCTTTCCTTTCTCCTCTCTATCCATTTTTCTTTCTTTCCTTCTCACCGACTGCTCCTCTTTTCATCCTTTCTCATCTTTTCTTCCTCTTTCTTTCCTTCTTTTCCTCCACTCTTCCTCCATCTACCCTCTCTCCCTCTCTTCTTCCCTTCCCCCTTTCTTCCTTCCTTCCCTTCCTTCTCCTTCTCAGCCACTCCTCCTCCTTCCTTTCTCATCTTTTCTTCCTCTTTCTTTCCTTCTTTTCACCCACTCACCCTCCCTATCACTTTCCCTTCTTTCCTTCCTTCCCTTCTCATCCATTCCTTTCTTTCTCATCTTTTCTCCCTCTTTCTTTTTACCCACTCATTCTCCCTATCACTTTCTCTTCTTTCCTTCTTTCTTTCCTTTCCTTCTTACCCACTCCTCCTTTCTTTCTCATTCTTCCTTTCTCTCCTTTTCACCCACTCACCCTCCCTATCCACTATCCCTTCCTTCCTTCCATCTTTATTTCCTTCCATCCTTCCTTCCTTCCTCCTTCTCTCCCACTCCTCCTCCCTCATCTTTTCTTCCTCTTTCTTTCTTTCCTTCCTTTCACCCACTTATTCCTCCCTATCCATTTTCCTTTCCTTCTTCCCTTCCTCCCTCCCTCCCTTACCTTACATCCCATAATAGAGCTACAAACCATAAAAACTAAAGCTGCAAAAAACCAAACAAACAAAAAACAACAACAACCCCAAAGCCATCCAGGAAAGACACCCCAATAACACAAACTCTTATTTATCCCTCCCTCCTTTCCCATCCTCCTTTTTAAAAAAATTTCCTGCCAGCCCACAAAAAGGTCTTTTTATATCCTGTTTCCAGCTTCGACCCCTGGCAAGGCAATTTCATGGGAACCCACCACCCCCTTGGGCCAAGGATGATGGGCCCTGCAATTCCAGAGGATGCTTCGGCGAGGGCTGCAGGGGTTTTTTGGCACACTTGCTGGCGTGGGTCCAGAAATCCACACACACACCCCTGTTTTTTTTTCCCCTTGCTTCCACCACCACTGATCCTGTTACCCAATTCCAGCAAGTGGGGAAGGAGGAGGGGTGTCTTTCTAGGGAGCNCCCTTGCTTCCACCACCACTGATCCTGTTACCCAATTCCAGCAAGTGGGGAAGGAGGAGGGGTGTCTTTCTAGGGAGCCTCCATTATGCTGATCTTGTACCACAAGCCGGGGCTCTGATCTGCTCGGGGGAGATGCCTGCTAGGCTTAATGGGGGCCCGCTTTGATAATTATGACAGCTTGAGACTGGGCCCGCTGACACACACACACACACACACACACACACACACACACACAACACNTGACACACACACACACACACACACACACACACACACAACACCGAGCCCAAGGCTCGCCAATTAATTAGCTTCCACCAAAAGACAGTGCGGCATGAATGAAAGGAATGGCGGTGGAATCTGCAATGGTGCATTGAAGTTAAAAATAAAAGTATCAAATAAATATATCCCCTCTTTTCTCTCTTCCTTCCCCTTCTCCAAATCATCTTTCGGCCTTCTCCGTCCGGGGCCTAAACCGCCTTGCAAAAACTGCAGGACCAAACTTCCCTTGGGGTGCACCCAGTCGTGGGATGCTGCCGGTTTGGTGAGCGCACAGTTGGGGCGAACCGGTCCAAACCGGCAGAATCCCACCCCATAGCGTGCACCCTCCAAAAATGCACCAACGAGAGGCGACAGCATGGAGGGGGAAACATTTCTTACACCGGTTACTCCTTGGGAAACGGATCTTGGCGTCTTAGTGGACAACCAGCTAAATAGGAGCCAGCCGTGTGCAGCAGCAGCCAAAAAAGCCAATGTATTCCTAAGTTGCATTCATAGAGGGATACAATTGAGATCAAGGGAGGTGCTAATACCACTCTGTAAAGCCTTAGTAAGGTCACACCTAGAGTCCTGCATCCAGTTTTGGTCTCCACACTATAGAAAAAGATGTTGAGACTCTAGAAAAAGTGCAGAGAAGAGCAACCGGGAGGATGAGGGGCTTGGAGGCTCAAACATACGACGGACGGTTGCAGGAACTGGGCCTGGCTAGTCTAGGGGAGAGAAGGACCAGGGGAGACAGGAGAGCATCTTCCAATATTTGAGGGGCTGCCCCAGAGAGGAGGAAGAAGGGAGCCAGGCTGTTTTCCAAAGCCCCCAAAGGCCAGACAAGGAATAATAATGGATGGAAACTGAACAAGGAGAGATTCAACCTGGAAATGAGGAGAAACTTTCTGACAAGGAGAACAATCAACCCATGGAACAGAAGTTGCCTTCAAAAGTTGTGGGAGCTTCATCTCCTGAGACCTTCATGAAGAGACTGGACTGCTATCGGTCAAAAATGGTGAAAGCTTTTCCGTTTGGGTGGGGGGGTTGGACTAGATGACCTACAAGGTCCCTTCCAACTCTGATTATCTGTTATTTATTAACGGTGAGGGGGAAAACCGCCCTCCAAACCATTGTAAGCACCAAATCGCCGGGCTTATAGGACGTGGCTCTCAAAATTCGCAAACTGTTGCCATTTTCAAATTTCTTTTCCTTTCCTCACCCCGTCGCTGTTCCTTGAGTGTCGGGGGACAATCTGGACGAGGTTGCCGGGGATTTGCCAGCCGAAAGTTCAGAAGCCCTCCGTGTATGCTCAGAAGCTGTGTTTTGGGAGCCCTTGTTTCTCCAGCTCGGCTTTCTTGGCAAGGCAACCACATCCCAGGAAAAAACCAACTTGGGACCATCTGCTGCCTCTTCGGAATTGAAAAAGGAAGACAAAAAAATATATATATACATATATATATTGGAAAGGAATCGGGCGCGGGGGCGTTGTTTTTTCCCCATCGGCTGGGAAGAAGAGAAGGTGCTCGAAGTTGGGGGGCATCGCCCTGCTACGGATCTGCCTGCAGCCATTCCCGTTTGGGCCTGATGCCATCTCCTCTCCCAAAAGCATCTGCCGTGCCCGATTTTTTCTGGAACGGGCCAGCTCTTCCCACCAGCCTTAAGATCCACGCTTGGGAATGTTCCCATGGAATTTAGCTCCGTGACAAGCCTGGACCAGCCCTGCGAAAAAGCCAAGCGGGATTGAGTCAGATCCTGCCTCCGTTGGCACCGTCAAGGCGTTGGTTGGGCAGCTTGAGCCATGGGGTGAATCGTGGTTCACCAAGGGAGCCTTTTACGGCTCGGCCTGGCTGCGTTGAAACAAATAATCGCATAGGATACTGGATGTGGCAGTAGCTAAAAGACAGCTGAGTAGAAGAGAGGAACGTACAAAGGCTTGCAAACAGAAAATACAGATGGTCCTGTACTCACAACGGTTCACTTAGTGACTGTTTGGAGGAGTGGCGTGGTGACCTAGAGGTGGCGCTCTCGCCTTACAATCAGCGGGCTGTGAATTCGATCCTAGGTAGAGGCAGATATTTCTCTCTCTGGGAAGGATGAGAATATTATCCGCTGAACTAAACTCCATACTGGTGACAGGGAAAGGCATCCGGCCAGTAAGCCCTCCCTGCTAGCTCCATTCAGTTGCCCAGATTCCACCCCAATTGCAAGGGATTATGAGGATCATTAAAAGACGATGATGATGGTTTCGTGACTGTTTGGAGTTACCCTACCACGGCACTCAAAATAGTGACTTAGGACCGTGCTTCACCCTTACGACCGTCATAACGTCCCCGCAGACACGTGAATCAAAATTCAGGCACTTGGGGGAAAACCAGCTCATCCTTATGATGGCCGGGGGAAATCGCGCGATCCCCTTTTGCGACCGTCCGACCAGCAAAGCCCACGTGGAAGATCAGATTTGCACTTTTAACGGCCGTGGTGTCTAACTTTAACCGCGTCGGTGATTCCCTTTACAGCGGTGTGTATGTGTGTGTGCCAAATAAGGTTGTAAAAATCAGCCCTTCCTGAGTCACCTATAAGAAGAGGCACCTTCCCTTGCGCCTCTCCTTCCGAGGCCCGGAAAGGTGCAGGTAGACTGCCTCTGCTCGTGGAGGCTCTCTTCCTCCCCAAAGAGGCCCCCGCCTCGCCCCTCCTGTCGGTGCTGGGAGAGTACAGGTAGACTGCCTCTATTATGGAAGCTTTATCCCTCCCCGCCCCCCTAGGAGACTCTTTGCCTAGTTGACAGGGGGGAGGAGAGGCGAAAACATCACCTGTGGAATTTCGGCCTGCTCGGCAGGTAGAAAGACATTCCCAGCAAGCTTTTGCAATGTGCCAACCATGCAAAACCGGTTGTCACTTGATGCAAAGGTGTGTGGAGAACACCCCAGTTGGTTCCCTGACCCCACCCCCGGCGACCCTGAACCGAGGGGGGGGGCATGCCCCAGGAGAGTGTCTCCTGCCATGGGGCTTATTAAACCATCGCAGGCTGGTAAACAGCGCCAATAATCAAGCAAAGGGTTGGTTAGAGAGACGCTTTTCCCCAGGGGGAGCCGAGCATGCACGGATCTGACACCCAGCCAGAAGCCCAGAGTGAGAAAAACACAAACTTGATCCCAGCTTATGGTTCTGCAGAACAAGATTCCCCCAGTTCTTCACCTGCAAGGAGAGGATAAAAGCCTTCGGAGAGGGAATTGGAAGTGTATGTGTGCGTGGGGAGGGGGGGATGCCTCTGTACATGCCCAGAGGCACAGGAAGCAATGTCAGTTCCTCTGGCAGTTGAGGAGGGAGAGAAAGAGGGAGAGTCTAACTAGGAAGATGAGACTTTAGAGGGGGAGGGAGAGAGAAAGGAAGGAAGGAAAGAAGGAAGGAAGGAAGGAAAGAAAAGGAAGGAGGAAAGGAAAGGAAAAGAAAGGAAAGGAAAAGAAAGGAAAGGAAAGAAGGAAAGGAAGAAAGGAAAGAAGGAGGGAAGGAAAGGAAGGAAGGAAAGAAAGAAAGGAAAAGACGGAAGGAAAGGAACGGAAAGGAAAGAAGGAAGGAAAAGAAGGAAGGAAAGGAAAGGAAAGGAAAGAAGGGAGGAAGGAAAGGAAAGGAGGGAAGGAAGGAAAGAAAGAAAGCAAAAGATGGAAGGAAAGAAAGGAAAGGAAAGGAAAGAAGGAAGGAAGGAAGAAAAAGAAGGAAGAAAAGGAAAGGAAAGAAGGAAAGGAAAGGAAAGAAGGGAGGAAATAAAAGAAGGAAGGAAAGGAAAGGAAAGAAGGAAGGAAGGAAAAGAAGGAAAGAAAGGAAGGAAGGAAAGGAAAGAAGAAAGGAAAGGAAAGGAAAGATGTGTGTGTATATATGTGTTTGTATATATGTGAGTGTGTGTGCTCACGTGTACACACACACACGCACACATGCACATCTCTTGCTAAGTGAGACATTGGAGAAGCGAGCTTTGCGCCATCTTATGCCTCTTTTCTTGCGGCGTTCTGTTAAGTGGACCACTGCCATTGTTCAATCAGCAACCGCCGTCGTTAAGTGAATCTGGCTTTCCCCGTGGTCTCTGCAGTGGGGCTCCGAGGCCCCTTCCAAGTCTGTTCTTCTGCATTCTGAGCAGGAGAGTCAGACTAGGAGACCTCCGAGGTTCCCTTCCCACGTCCTGCTACATGCCGACTCCGGAATGGGGCCTTTGAATCGGATGCAACCGGTGGGGAGGAGTCGGGAAGAATTCGGGGTGGGGTGGGGGAGAACCACTTTGTCCTTCCAACAGCCATCCCTCCAGAGGGGAGGGGGGCATCCAACATCCCTCCCCCTCCCAACCACACTCTTAGCTTTGCCATATAACGTGCCGCGCACTTCCGAGTTGTACCAAAGGGACACCATAACTCACTTTCGCCGGAGAGCTGCTTGGCTGCCCTTCCTTCTCTCGAACTCTGCCGCAGCGGCCACTGGGGGTCAAGGGAGGGCCCGGGCGGGGGGGAAACTCTGTGCGAAGGAAGAAGCGAAGGATGTGATACCCCCGGTGGGGGGGGGTGGATTGCGGCACCACCGTCCTACCTTGCAGGGGTGCCGCGTCGCGACGACCGTCCCAGGTCTGTGCCCTCCTGGTAGGCTCTTAAAGGAGCGAAGGCCGCCTTTGCCTACGGTAAGTAGTCAGGGACCAGCCTGCCCATCTCACGGCTTGCAACAGCTTCGTTTAGCAACCAGTAAGTTGGAACCGGTCACTAAATGAAGCAAGCCATGAGATGGCACTGAAAAAAAAAGCGACTTGGGAGCTCCCAAAAAAAAAAAGGAGGGGGCAGATATGTTCGGGGCGTTCGTAGAGGTAAGAGTCAGAATTCAGGCGCTTGGCAACTGGCCTCGTGCTTATGACGGTCGTAGTGTCCTGGGGAGGTGTCACATGACCCCCCCCCTCCCCTTGTGAAAGCAAGCGAAGCCAATGGAGGAAGCCTCGATTCAACTTTTAATAACCGTGCGACGCCCTTGTAACGGCTTCAGGGGTTCCCTTAACGACGGTGGCAAGAAAGAAAGGGCGTTGCAATGGAGCGGAAGTGAGTCTCCACGACCGTCTCTCGCTTGGTGGCTCAATTTGGGTCGTATGTTGGGGACAGCCTGGACCTGCCTGCCATGATTGTTTCGATGCTTAGGAAAGGAGAGTCCCACTGTTGGTTTTCTTGCATCGCCATCGCGTGGATTTGCACAACCAGATTAAAAGCGCATATATATATATATATAATATAATAAAACGTGGCTTTTATGTAAGGTCGGTCCCTTTTTTTTTTTGCAAAACACTTGCAATTAAGTTGCAGAGAACGAAGCCTTAAATGTTCCTCAGGAAGGAAATGCCAGTCTGTTGATCACCAATAGGATCTTTCGACAGCCAAGCCTCCAGCTTCAGAGGCAGTCTATCTTGGAGAAGCCAAGGAGGGACGGAGAGCAAAAACAATCCCAAAATCAAACCAAATGTTGTGGGCCTTGCTTTCTTCTCCCCCTTGGGAAGCTCTGGACACACACAGACACACTCACACACAGAGAGCAGGTTGGCCAAGGAAGAGTTAAGCCTCAAGGGAGCATGGAGCGCCATTCCTTTCTTCTGCACGACTGAGTTTTTACAGAGGGGAAGGCTGGCAGGGCTGCTTCTGCAGGGGAGAGCACAGGCCAAGCACGGCGCCCCCCCCCCAGAGGTGGGAGGTTCTACGAAACCGTTCCTCCCAGGGAGGAAGGAAGGAAGGAAGGAAGGAGCAGGAATGCGGGAGGAAGGCCCAGGATGCAGCCCGTGCCAGCCAGAGATGGGCACAGGGTGGGTACCGCAGCAGGGCAGCTTGTCACTGGCGGAGGGGAAGCAGACCAGGGTGTTGTCAACGCTCCAAAAGGTTGTGTTGTGTCTATTCGAGATAGATAGATAGATAGATAGATAGATAGATAGATAGATAGATAGATAGATAGATAGATAGATAGATAGATAGAGATAGATAGATAGATAGATAGATAGATAGATAGATAGATAGATATAAAGTTAGATAGATATATATGATAGATAGATGGAAAGAGATAGTGTGACACAGAGAGATGACAGATAGATATGATAGAAGGAGTGTGACAGAGAGAGAAAATAGATTAGATAGATAGATAGATAATAGAAATGACAGAAAGATTGTGTGTGTGAGAGAAGATATATACAGTAGATAGATAGCTGGATAGCTAGATAGATATAGATATAGATGATAGATAGATGGAGAGATAGTGTGACACAGAGAGGTGTGTGTGAGAGAGAAGATATACACAGACAGATGGAAAGATAGTATGAGACACAGAGAGATGACAGATATGATAGAAGGAGTGTGACAGAGAAAATAGATTAGATAGATAGATAGATAGATAGATAGATAGATAGATAGATAGATAGACAGACAGACAGACAGATAGATAGGTAGGTAGGTAGAGATAGATAGATATGATAGAAAGAGGGTGTGTGTGAGAGAGAAGATATAGACAGATGGAAAGAGAGAGTGTATATGACAGATAGATACAATAGGAGTGACAGAGAGAGAAAATAGATGAGAGAGAGAGAGAGAGAGAGAGAGAGATGATAGAAAGATTGTGTGCGAGAAAGAAGATATATATAGATGGGGGGAGAGATAAAAGGGAATGTGACAGAGGATTGATGGATGGATACATATGATACTTAGAAAGATGATGGAAAGAGAGAGATAGTGTGACACAGAAAGAAAGATAGAAATGATAGATAGAAACAGATAGAAATATAGAGATGACAGATATGATAAAAAGAGTGTGACAGAGAGAAAATAGAGGGATTAAATAGAGAGAGAACGATGACAGAGAGATATTAGATAGATCGATAGATGAGAGAGATGAAAGATGAGAGAGATAAGAGAAAACAGACAGACAGATATAAAGTAGAAAGACAATAGAGAGATAGAGAAGATGGATCGATAGATGAGAGATGAGAGAGAAGATAGATAAATAAATAGAGAGACATACAGACATAGAGATGAGACAGATAGAGAAGATGGATGGATGGATGTAGATAGATAGGTAGGTAGGTAGGTAGGTAGATACCCCTCTTGGCTGTTGACAGCAGGCAGGAAAGCAAGCCAGAGCATCCCGGCTGAGAGCAAAGCATGATGGGAATATCTCTTCCTGCTTAGAGATGCTTGGGTAAGGATTCTATGGGCTGATCTCCTCTGGAAGAAAAAGATGGGTGTGTTTTCAACTCCAGACTAGTTAAGAGAGGAAAACAACACCGAGACCCCTCCGAAACACCTCTCCTTTTGCATCCTGGACACGCCAAGCTCGGCTTCCCAGTTTTGTTTTGTGCACTGGCCTTCTGCGCATGCTCAGAAACACCTCTTCACATTCCCAAAAGACCAGTTTTGTTTTCCGTAGCGGTGTGAGGAGGGGGGGGGACAGACCTTTTCACACCTACGAGGGTGGAAAACCCCTCATGCCATAGTCGAATAAGGACACCCAGATGCCGTGTGTCGCCCAGGAGGGTTGGGGGGGGGAGGCTGGCTTGGCCTCTTCCTGCCCAAAACGGGGTGCGTGGCTCCATGCCCCGCTTCCCACGATCTGGGCTAACAGATCCTGCTTTGAAAAGGGCCCCGAGTGCAAATTGCACAAGGAAGGAAACCCCTCCCAGTGTTGCAACCCAGCAACTCCAGATGTGCCAGAGTTAAGGCAGAGAGAGAAGGGGAAAAAAAACTTTGTACATGCTCCAGGCAAGATGCTGCATGCTTCAAAGGGTGGAGGGAGGGAAGGTTTTTGTGCAGGGGGAGCGAAAAGCTGCAATTCTGAGCTTGGGTGATGAGGAGACCCTCTCCCCTTCGGTCCTTTCTCTGTTCGCTAATTTAATTGACAACAGGTCATCGACTTACGACGGTTCATTGAGTGACTGAAGTTGCAGTGGCACTGGAAAAAAGGGGGGCACCTTTTTAAACACTGAATCCATCATGCCATCAAAATTCAGAGGCTTTGCTGATTGACTCACACTTATGACAGGTCACGTGGTTCTCCTCTGGCGACCGTCTGACAAGCCAAGGCGATGGGGGATCCACTTAACGACTGCATGACAGATGGGATGACGGCAGCAATTCACGTTTAACAAATGAAACGCCTCGCTTAGCTACAACCAGTTTCCGGGCTCTGTTTTTGGGTCATAAAAAAGTCAAGGACTTCCCCATATTTTATTTTTAGTTTGTTTAATTTTTAGTGGGCTTTTTTTTTTTTTTTTTTTNTTTATTTTTTTTTTTTTTTTTTTTTTTTTTTTTAGCAGAGGCTTTAATAATAATATTTTTTTAAAAAAAGAAAAAAAGCCAATTTTTTTTGCAATTTTGTTTTTTCGCAAACAATTTTTTGCAACAAACATTTGCAGAGAAGAATTGCACTGAAATTGAGCAGGGGTGCTATTTTAGTCTTGCTTAAGGCAGGATTTTTTTAACAACCAGAACTTCCATTGCTAAACAAGGCAGCTTTTAAACGGGTCCTGCCCGATTTTGCAGCGTCCTCATCCTCGCTGTCTCATATTTATGACGTCTTCCAGATGGCCTTTGGTGACTCTCTGACAAGCATGGGGAAACCAGATTCGCTTCGACAACCGTGTTGACTGATTGAACAAGGGCATCAATTTGCTTAGTGACGGTGGCGAGAAAGGTTGTAAAAGAGGACGTAGCCCGCTTAACAAAGGTCTCAGGACATAACAGGAAAACAAAACAGATATATCCCAGGGCAGGAACTCTACTGAATTCTGCTGTATAATGCAATATTCATGCAATATCAGGGGTTTTCAATTCAATGTATAGCATGTGAAGGATGTG